>JAECXF010000052.1:0-88654 GCA_018151655.1 Drosophila bocqueti
ACCAATTCACTGGTACTCTTTTAGTAGATACAGGTGCAGAAATTTCTTTGCTTAAATACAGAAATAATAATTTACATAATATAAATTCGCTGAATACAACTAGCATATCAGGCATAGGGCAAGGGGCAATTCAGTCCCTAGGTACTATAAATTTGGAAATATGTGCTGCAAATGCAGCAATATCATATGAATTCCATATCGTACCTGACAATTTTCCTATACCAGGGGATGGTATAATTGGTTTGGATTTCATTAAAAAATACAATTGTATTTTAGAATTCAACGACCAAGAAGATTGGTTCACTTTGCGGCCCGAAAATTTCAGGAATATAAACATTCCTATAATACATTCACTATATAATGAAATAGTTTTGCCAGCTAGATCGGAAGTTATTCGAAAGATTCAACTAATGTCTACTGACACACATGTTCTCATCCCCAACCAGGAATTGCAACCTGGCATTATTATTGCAAGTGCACTCGTAAGCAATCAGAACGCTTTGATTCGCATTATAAATACAACCAATAAAGACGCTATTGTTAACAGCGCAAACATAAAAAGCGAATCAGTAGATGACTATGATGTTTACAATGCAAATGCAGACCATAGTGCACAAAGAACTTCAGAGGTATTAAAACTTCTCAAATTCCCGTCGTTATTTAAAAACGATTTAACAAAACAATGCACCGAGTATAGCGATATTTTTGGTCTCGATACAGAAACCATATCAGCTAATAACTTTTATAAACAAAAATTGAGATTAAATGACAAAACTCCAGTCTACATTAAAAACTATAGAATGCCAGAAAGTCAAAAGCCAGAAATTCAAAGGCAAGTTGACAAATTAATAAGAGACGGCATTGTCGAGCCGTCTATCTCAGATTATAATAGCCCACTTCTCTTGGTACCCAAGAAATCTCTGCCTAATTCGGCGGAAAAGAGATGGCGATTAGTAGTTGACTATCGTCAAATCAACAAGAAACTGCTAGCAGACAAATTCCCATTTCCAAGAATAGAAGATATTCTTGATCAATTAGGACGAGCAAAATATTTCTCGTGCCTAGACCTGATGTCAGGGTTTCATCAAATCGAATTAGATGAAAAATCAAGAAATATGACATCATTCTCAACTGCAACAGGTGCGTATCGCTACACGCGATTACCATTTGGGTTAAAAATAGCCCCTAATTCTTTCCAAAGAATGATGACTCTTGCATTTTCAGGCTTAACGCCTTCGCAAGCATTTCTGTATATGGATGATTTAGTAGTTATAGGTTGTTCTGAAAAGCATATGCTTAAGAATTTAACCGACGTTTTCAAATTATGTAGACAACATAATTTAAAGCTACATCCAGAAAAATGCACTTTCTTTATGAAAGAGGTTACTTATTTAGGTCACAAATGTACTGATAAAGGTATATTACCAGATGACTCTAAATATGAGGTAATTAAAAATTACCCCCAACCAGTAAATGCAGACGAAGCTAGACGATTCGTCGCATTTTGCAATTATTACAGAAGATTTATTAAAAATTTCTCAGATAAATCACGCCACTTAACGAGGCTTTGTAAAAGAACGTACCATTTGAATGGACAAGCGAATGCAATGAAGCATTCGAATACCTTAAAAGGGAATTAATGAAACCAACACTTCTTCAGTACCCAGATTTCAGCAAACAATTTTGCATAACCACAGATGCTAGTAAACAGGCATGTGCACGGTACTATCTCAAGACCACAACGGTCAACAGCTACCAGTGGCATACGCTTCAAGAAGCTTTACAAAAGGCGAAAGTAATAAGTCCACAACATAACAAGAACTAGCAGCTATTCATTGGGCAATAAACCACTTCAGACCATACATATATGGTAGGCATTTTTTAGTACAATAGTACATAGGCCACTATCGTACCTTTTCTCAATGAGAAACCCGAGCTCGAAATTAACAAGAATGAGGCTAGACTTGGAGGAGTTTGAGTTCACAGTAGAATACCTCAAGGGGAAGGATAACCACGTTGCAGATGCTTTGTCCCGAATAACAATCGGAGAACTTAAAGCAATGAATAGACAAATATTTAAGGTCACAACAAGATCTTCAACAAGACAGAAAAATACCTGCGCAGGTGAAAAATTGCATGAACCACAAAAGAACGAAGACATTATAGAAGCGCCCAATATCTATCAGGTAGTCAATAACATTGATGCCAAAAAATATGTTGTTCTCAAAATAGACAAACATAAGTGATTGTTGAAAAGAGGAAAGAATATCATAACACGTTTCGATATGACTCATTTTTATTCTAATGAAAAAATCGATTTAGATCAGTTTTTTCAAAGGCTTAATGAAGAAGCAAGAATAAATAAAATCATTCGAACGCAATTGTCACCAAGTGAACAAATCTTCGAGTTTGTCACTATAAAGAATTTTAAAGAAAAGGGCAATAAAATATTAAAAAATTTAACAATAGCGCTATTGAACAAGGTGACTAAGATAGATAAAAACGATAAGGTTCAAATAAAAGCAATACTGTCTAAATACCATGACGACCCGTCAGAGGGAGGCCACTCAGGAATTTCTAGAACCCTGAAGAAAATCAAAAACTTTTATTATTGGCCGCAAATGACAAAGACAATAAGTAAATATGTTAAGACATGTTTGAAATGTCAGCAAGCAAAAACGCTGAAACATACAATAACTGAAATACCAGCAGCAGCATTTGATATAGTTTTGATAGATACCATTGGTCCACTTCCAAGATCAGAAGATGGAAATGAGTACGCTGTCACTATAATTTGCGATTTAACAAAATATTTGGTAACGGTACCAATACCAAATAAAGGCGCAAGATCAGTTGCTAAGGCAATATTCGAAAATTTTATTCCCAAGTACGGTCCAATGACAAAAATCATTACGGACATGGGAACGGAATACAAAAACCAGATTATAGACGACTTGTGCAAATATATGAAGATAAAAAACATTACTTCAACAGCACACCATCATCAGACACTAGGAACAATAGAACGAAGTCACAGAACATTCAACGAGTATGTTCGCTCGTATATATCTGTTGACAAAACTGACTGGGATGTATGGATACAATATTTTGCTTATTGTTTCAACACAACACCATCAGTAGTTCACGAGTATTGTCCATATGAACTAGTATTTGGAAAATTACCAAGACAGTTCACAGATTTTGGCAAGATAGACAGAATAGGTCCAATTTACAACATGGATGACTATTCGAAAGAAGTTAAGCTAAGATTAGAAACAGCTTATATAAGAGCGAGAAATATGTTAGAAAAGGCAAAAGCCGATAGAAAAGTAAACTATGATAAAAATGTTTGTAATTTTGAATTAAAAATAGGAGATAAGGTATTACTTAGGAACGAAACAGGTCATAAACTTGACAATAATTATTTAGGACCATATTTAGTTTCAGATATAGGAGATTCTGATAATATTACAATTGTAGGAAATAAAAATAAAAAGCAGATAATCCATAAAGATAGGTTAAAAATTTTTAATTCCTAATATATTTTGTAGGGTTGGCCAACCACATATATAAGCCAACCACATATATAAAACAACCACATATATAAAACAACCACATATATAAAACAACCATATATAGATAAACAAAACAAATACATTAGATTGTCTTTAAACAATGTAATTGATTTTATATATTTTATATCAACCAACTAAAAGCAAAAACAAATTTTTGCACAACATAAATACATATATTTTTTCTATAGTTCAATATAAAACATTTATCTAATTTTGAATTTAAAAATATACTATTAAAAAAAAAAAAGTAAATATATATATATAAAAAAAAAAAATAATAATAATAAAAATAAAAAAAAAAAATTATAATAATTAATTATAATAATTAAGCTCAACCTCCATAAAAGCAAAATCGCTTCGGCGGAACTCCTGATTGCCATGGAGCAAGGGTCCGTCGACATCGCTTTGGTCCAGGAGCCGTGGGTTGCCTCGGGCAATTCCATTGCCGGACTGAAGTCCTCAGCACACCATGTGTTCTACGCACCAACGGTAAGCAGGAACAGAACTGCCGTATTCGTACGGAAGGGTCTCCACGCTAACCTTATGTCTCGTTACAGCACGGATGACCTGACTGTGGTGATGCTTGAAAGCAAGAAGAAGCGCCTCCTGGCAGCTTCCTGCTACATGGCCCACGATAGATCAGCCCCACCCGAGGAACTCAGGAGCCTGGTGGAAGCCAGCCCGAATGACCAGCAACTGCTCGTGGGTGCGGACGGCAACGGACAGCACTGCGTGTGGGGAAGCCCCGACATAAACGACAGAGGTGAGTCACTCCTAGACTTTTTACTATCCACTAACATATGTATAGCGAACGTGGGGGAGGAGCATACCTTCGTAGGTCCCACCTCCTCGAACGTGCTAGACTTAACACTCACAAAGGGACAATGTACAATGGTATCAGAATGGAGAGTCCTCGAGAGACCATCCTTCTCAGATCATAAGTACATACAATTCCAATACGATTTCGACCATTCTCCCAAACCAACCGTCTTTAGGAACCCCCGGAACACCAACTGGGGAAAGTTTAGGAAGACAATCTCAACACGACTCGCGACTGGCCCGGGCCTAGTAAAATCCGCTGAAGACATAGAAAAGTCCCTAGAGACCCTCTCCAGGGAATTACGAGATGCGCAACGCGCAGCATGCCCAATTTCTAGAGCTAGAAAGAGGACCAAGCCACCCTGGTGGAACAGTAATCTTTCGCTCCTACGCAATAACCTCAGAGAATTCTTCAAAATCGCCAAAGAGGCGAAAGAGGTTTTGATAGATGAGGAATACAAATTCCTACTTAGGGATTACAAGAAGGAAATACGCAGGGCACAAAGAAGCTCGTGGAGAAACTTCTGCTCCAACATCGATACGGCCCCAGAGACGGCTAGACTCCGGAAGTTGCTATCGAAGCAACCCACCGTACAGAGTCAGCTCAAACGCGACGACGGACAGTGGACTGAGGGCAGCGAGGAGGCCCTAACAGCACTAATGCATGCTCACTTCCCAGGATGCACTGAGATATCCGATGCCAATAAGCACCAGGATCTCGCACTGGGGGAAGAGAGTCTCCCAACAGATCTAATATCCTCTAGAAGAATCCAATGGGCTATAGATTAGATGGAATATTCCCAGCCATGTTACAGGTGACCAAGGCCGTCAGCCAGCGGGCGGACAGGGGGACTAACGGGTGAGAAATCACCTGCCGTAACTGTCCGCACCGTTGGAAGTGCGACTATACTCTCCCCGTGAGGGCGGCTGGAAGCAGATCCCAGTACGGTCATGTCTCTGCTGAGGATGCTGACGAATGGTAGTCGGGCGGGGAGAAGAAAACTCCTGCCCAAAAAATTACCCCAATCCAAGGTGGAACAGCATATGCCGAGGGATGCGTGTCCGGGGGGTGCTTGGACTCTAGTATGCGAACTCTGGTGGACCGGCCGACCCATCAGTTTAAACTAGGCTTACCACGGTATGCGGGCTCTACCGTGGCGGACCATCCCCATCCCAGCATACTCGTGGGAACAAAAATGAATCTATCTATACAAAACAACAAAAATGTAGGTGACCGTCAAACCTCAAAGGCGGTAGGGGAAACCCCCCTCAATAACAGCTCGACGACGCTTAGCGATCGAGTGCCCAAGAAGGAAGAGGTGAGCTCCTCGGAGCGCCTCGATCCGAAAGCCGGTGCCACTGGGAAGGGTGAGCCAATGGGACCGCCGAGCGGCGTGATCGGGGGCAAGCCCCTCGACGTGACCGCGGGCGGCTCCAGAGGCGAATCCAACCCAGGAAGCTCGGCTCAGCAGCAGCAGAGGAAGAAGAAGACGCAATTTCACGAGCGTAGGAAAGCGGCCTTCATCCTTTCGCGTGCCAACAAAGCCATGGAGGCGGACCCGGAACAGGCGGGTCTCATCAATTGGGCGAAAGGCATACTGCCGGACTTCCAGCCTGTCAAGACGGGAAGAGCAGCTGCCCCCAACGCCCAACAAACCAGCACAGACGCGGGCAGGAGCGCCGCCAAACGCCAGCGGTCTACGGAGGTGCAGCCGCCGCAGCCGAAGCGTTCTAGGGTGCAGCCCCAGCGGTCCTTCGCCGAGGTTACCAAAGGCAAGATCCTGATTGGAGTGGTGGACGAGGGCTCCATTGACGGACAGATCCCGAGGGACCAGTGGCGTTGGATTGTTGGGGAACTGCACAATAAGTTCGTGGAGGAGCTGCTGGCGTCGGGTGGTGCACTGCCCCGTTGTGAGGATGCAGGTTGGCATCAAGGAGGCGTGAAGGTGATCGCATGCGAAGATGCGGAGTCGGTCACCTTCTACAAGAGAGCGATCGCGGGATTGGGCGAAGTGTACCCAGGCGCGAAGCTCGTAGCGGTAGACTGGGACAAGATCCCCAGCAAGCCCAGAGCCAGAGCATGGCTGTCCCACAAGCCGGCGGAACCGGCTAAGATACTCAAGCTGCTGCAGTTGAGTAATCCCGACTTCCCCTCCTCCGACTGGCGAGTAGCCAAGGTCGAGGAGGCCGTTGGTCCGAGGCGCCAGGTTGTCCTGACTCTCAATGAGGGGACAGCTGAGGTGCTGACGAAGAACGGGGGGTTACTTCGGTACGGCTTTGAGAGAGTGGCCGTGCGCGTCTACAAGGCCGACGCCAAGTCGGGCCTAAAGAAAGAGGACCCTGACCTGGAGGGTCCTCATATCGAGGAGGCGCCAGGATTGTCCGATGAAGAGGACATTCTGGAAGGCTACGTCTCCGATGGCAGCGAACTGGCGAGAGGCCTTCGCGAAGTTGGGATGTCCGAGGAGGAAGACGGGCTGGACGAGCCGACCTCGGACGCCGACATTACTGTGGTGGAGGTCAAGAAGCAGAATGTCTCTGACATTCCTGCAGATAAACCTCCACCACAGTAAGGCAGCTTCCGCTGCTCTACTCGACCACCTAGCGGAAGGTGGCACCGACGCTGTCCTCATACAGGAGCCCTGGATCTGTGGCGACAGAATCCTGGGGCTGAGGGCAGCTGGCTATAGGCTGTACGCGGCCACTATAACAGGTAAAACGCGAGCCTGCATACTCGCTAAGAAGGACGTAACCCTTTTTATGCTTCCTATTTTCAGCAATGAAGACTTCCTAACAGCATGTCTAGAGGGACCAAATGGATCCCTCCGGATATGCTCCGCATACCTGGGGCATGATCAGGACCCCATCCCCCCAACCCTGAGGCAAGTCACCGAGGACAGCAAAAAGCTGGGCGTGGACTTGATCATCGGGTGCGACGCCAATGCCCATCACCATCAGTGGGGCAGCACTGACACCAACGACAGGGGTGAGTCTCTTTTCGATTTTATTCTTGCATCAAATTTACTGGTGGGAAACGTGGGGAACGAACCCACCTTCATCATCAAAAACCGCAGGGAGGTACTGGATATCACCCTTCTCTCTGAATCTCTTAGGGATACTTTAAAGTCGTGGAGGGTGCTGGAGAAACACTCCTTCTCCGACCACAGGTACATCCAATTCACGCTGGGCTTCGATAGATTTAACCCGGTCACTTTTCGGAACCCCCGAAGGACTGACTGGGTGAAATATAGATCCCAGTTGAATAAGATCCTAAAACCCCCTCCAACCCCAACCAACCTGGACTACAGTCCAGAGGGGCTGGAGTGCCTTGTTAAAACCTTTACCGATGCTTGTAGCACAGCTCTGGAGAGGTCCTGTCCCCGTAGCAGGAATGGGGGGAAGACTGGGAAGAAGCCACCGTGGTGGTGCAAAGAATTAGGTAGCCTCAAGAAGACCACGAGGCGGTCCTTCAACCAAGCCAAGAGCGGCAATACGGACGCATCGTGGCGCTTATACAAAACAAATTTGGCCCTGTATAACAGGGGAATTAAGAAAGGCCAAAAGAAGGGCCTGGTCCGACTTTTTGCTCAGGAATCCAGGACTACTCAGAGGCGTCTAGGCTGCGGAAGGTCCTATCGACGACGCCCACCAACCCGGGCTTTGTCAAGCGTCCTGATGACAGCTGGACGACCTCTAGTGAGGAAACTCTCGGAGTTCTCCTGGATGCTCACTTTCCTGCTAGCTCGTCTCAGAGCAGTCCGCCTAACCCCCCGACACGGCGGGGTCCGTCCGAAATGGACTACCTTCTTAGTGATAGGAACATCAAATGGGCAATAAACAGTTTTAGCCCATACAAATCCCCAGGGGTGGATGGCATCATTCCTGCCCAGCTTAGCTATGCAGCCGATCTATCCACCCCCTGGCTTCGACTGATCTTCTCGATCATTCTCGACACAGGGGTCATTCCAGGTAAATGGCTCAGCTCAAAAGTCGTCTTCATCCCCAAGGCAGGCAAGCCATCGCATTGCACGCCGAAGGACTACAGACCGATTAGTCTCTCCTCGTTTCTACTCAAGACGTTGGAGAGACTCATTGGTCTGCATCTCAGAACTAACATTCCCCAATCATCCCTATCTGGATGCCAACACGCGTATAGGAGAGGCAGATCGACGGAGACGGCACTCCACTCGCTTACCACCTTAATTGAAAAATCGCTCCACGAAAAGGAGTTCACACTTGTCGCCTTCCTAGATATTGAGGGCGCTTTCAACAACATCCTTCCAGGCTCAATCACGACGGCACTGACTAAGCTGGGGATTGAGCAACACACAGTGGGTCTCATTGACCGGATACTGCGCGGCAGAACGGTTGAGGCAACACTGGGGGGGTCAACCATCTCCAGACAAGTCAACAGAGGCACACCCCAAGGCGGAGTCCTCTCCCCTCTCCTATGGAATGTGGCGGTCAACGAGCTGCTACAGGGCATAGAGGAGGGTGGCTGTCGAGTTGTGGCCTATGCGGACGATGTTGCCTTGGCGATTGGACTGCCAGATGCGGACTGGGTGTAAACCCAGCGAAGACTGAACTAGTCCTTTTTACTAGGAAATACAAAATCCCCAATATGGTACCCCCCAAGCTCTGCGGAGTGCCCCTACCCCTTAAACATCAGGCCAAGTATCTTGGTCTCATCTTAGACAGGAAACTCGATTGGTCCCTTAACACGGACGAAAGGGCCAAAAAGGCCACAATCGCGCTCTATACCTGCCGTAAGGCTATCGGGCTAAAATGGGGAATGACCCCAAAAATAGTCCGTTGGCTGTTCACGGCCATTATCCGACCAATACTCCTCTATGGAGTGGCAATCTGGTGGCCAGCTCTAAAGCGGTCCACCTGCCTGGGCAAGCTTAGGAAAATCCAACGCATGGCCGAGATCTGTATGACAGGCGGCCTGCGCACGACTCCTGGAGACGCCCTGGACGTTCTCCTGGACATCCTCCCAATTGAAATAATGGGAGAGAGCACTAAGGCTGAATGGTGCGGGTTTGTGGAGAAGGACGAGTTTCGGACACACGAATCTCGACTCTGCTTCACACCTTATTGAGGGGAGCACTGACTACTGCGTCCCCGCGGAACACCCAATCACACCCTTCCAAGTTTCCATTCCCGATAGAACGGAATGGAATCAAGGACCACCTGGACCACTAGGGTCCCTTCACATTTATACGGATGGCTCTAAATTGGACGGCCGGGTGGGAGGAGGTATATTCTCTGAACACCTGGGATTAAGCGTCTCTTTTAGGCTACCCGACCACTGTAGCGTCTTTCAGGCGGAAGTTTACGCCATCAGAGAGGCCCTTCATCAGCTCCCTTAATCGGGGCTGGCGCCTCTATTTGCATATTCTCGGACAGTCAGGCTGCCCTGAAGTCACTTGAAGCTATCTCTTCAAACTCGAAGACCATCAACGACTGCCGCAAATCTCTTCACGAGATGGCGGAGCAGTACGACCTCCACCTCATCTGGGTCCCGGGACATAGGGACATCGTGGGTAACTGCGCTGCCGATGAGTTGGCCCGGCAGGGTACAACCTCCCTCTCCAACCGGAGAGGGAGTTAGTTGGCATGCCCTTGGCCACTCGCAGACTACTGTGCAAGGAGCACTTCCACCTTCTCGCGGACAGGAAATGGGAAAACTTAACCTCCTGCCGCCATGCTAGAATGATCTGGCCACGCCGATCAGCAAAACGCTCCAAGGAGCTACTGTCACTAAACAGAGAAAGCTGCGCCCTTGCCATTAGGGCTCTTACTGGTCACTGGCTGCTTGGAACGCATGCGTCCAGGTTGCGGGTGCACCACAATGACTTCTGCAGAAGCTGCAGAGATGAGGAGGAGGAGGAGACCGTTCTCCACCTCCTCTGTCACTGCCCGGCACTAAGCAGACGAAGACTGCAGTACCTGGGCTTCTTCACCCTCTTAGATCTCGCCGATCTAAGCGGAACATCACCGAGGCAGATAACCCGGTTCATCCAAGGATCGGGCTGGTCCTCTCTCACGTAGGTCATTGGCCCATGAGCTCCTGCAACGGACGGGGGATGTAGCCTATGCGGCATCACAAGGAGCCTCCTTAGGCTCAAGTGGACGGCCCGGCTCTATGCCGGGCTAGTCACCGCCCTAACCTAACCTAACCTACAGGTGACCAAAGAAATTATCACCCCATGGCTACACGCCATATTCACAGCTTGCCTAAGCACGGGCTATATCCCTATCCAATGGAGGACCTCTAGGATTGTCTTCCTGCCAAAAGCAGGCAAGTGCAGCCATGTGAGCCCCAAGGATTACAGGCCGATTAGCCTCACATCATTCCTACTTAAGACGCTAGAAAAGCTGTTGGACATATACATCAGAAACGATGTGGGACGACTGCTGTCATCCAACCAGCACGCTTACACGAAAGGGAAATCAGTGGAGACGGCACTACACTCGTTAGTAGCCACCATTGAGAGAGCCCTGCATAACAGTGAATTTGCTCTAGGAGTGTTCGTGGATATATCCGGAGCATTTAACAACGTGACCACAGACGCTATAATGGACCGCCTAGAAGCGGCCAACACGCCCCCCGCCATCAGCTGTGGATAAGAAATCTACTAAGCTGCAGGCGGGTACAATCCGATTGGGGCACCGCCTCCACGGTGAAAGGAGCACACAGGGGCACGCCGCAAGGCGGGGTCCTGTCGCCTCTCCTGTGGAATCTGGTGGTAGACGACCTGATCAAGAGATTCGAGAGGAAGGCCCCAAAGATAACAGCCTATGCGGACGACATAAGCATAATTATCACGGGAGTCTGCCCATCGACCCTCAGCTCGATTATGGAATCAACACTCAGGGAGATATGTGAGTGGGCGAAGAAGGTAGGACTCAGTATCAACGCGGACAAGACGGACCTCATTCTCTTCACCAAGAGATACAAGGTTCCCGCTATTGGTCCCCCGAAAATTAACTTAACCAGGTTAACCCCGAAAACACAAGTCAAGTACCTCGGAGTTGTATTAGACAGCAAGCTGGCATGGAGGTCCAATGTATTGGAGAGGGTAAAAAAGGCCACCATAGCGCTATATGCATCCAAGAAGATGCTTAGCAGCACATGGGGCCTCTCACCCGCTCTAATGCACTGGATTTACATCTCGGTGGTGCGTCCAACTCTGATGTATGGAGTCCTAGTGTGGTGGCAGGCCATGGAAAAGAAGACCTATAACAAGCTTATGGAGAGAACTCAGCGGCAGGCACTGCTCTGCATAACAGGGGCGCTGAGGTCAACCCCCACAAAAGCGCTCGAAACTATAATAGGAGTCGATCCCCTAGACATCCACGCGCAACTGATTGCAGGAAAGGCGGCACAACGCCTAGTTGCATCAGGGAATATGTCCCTACAGGGATTCGGGCATAGTTCAATTGGTCGAGACATGAGCAGTATATCTGACTACATGGTGACCAGAACGTGCCCGGATGTAAAAACAACTACATTCATGGGACCAGACGACTGGAAAACAGGTCAGGACCATGCTCAACACCTCAACATATACACCGACGGCTCCAAGATGGAAGGAGGAGTTGGAGCGGGCATATACTGCACAGACCCTGAAATGAGGCTGTCGTATAAGCTACCAAGCCAATGCAGCATTTTCCAGGCGGAAGTATTCGCCATAGGGAAAGCGGCAGAGCTTGCGCAGAGCATAGACCGCCCATATGGAGCGGTCAATTTGTTCGTAGACAGTCAAGCGGCGATAAGATCTATGCAATCGTCGGCGGTCAGTTCCAAAAATGTACTGGCAAGCAGGGAGGCAATAGAAATCCTCAGCACGACTACGTCAGTGCGGATCTACTGGGTTCCCAGCCACCAGGGCATCGATGGTAACGAGACGGCCGACGAACTTGCAAAGGAAGGCGTAGGACTGCCGAATGAAAGAATAGAAAACGTTCCGGTCTCCCTAAGGACGCTCCAAAGCGAGCTAGAGAAACGGGCCAACATACGAGCCAACAGCAGGTGGAGGAGTAATTCCACAACCTGCAAAATATCAAAAATCATGTGCAAAGAGCGCAACGCAAAACTTAGTCACTACGTGCTGCATCTTCCCAGGAAAGATTGCAGACTGCTAGTGGGAATTCTCACAGGTCACTGCCTAGCTGCGGCTCATGCAGTCAAGCTGGGCATCACCGAAAACGCCAAATGCCGGAAATGTGATGAATCCGAGGCAACTGAAACCTTGGAGCATCTCATTTGCAAATGTCCGGCCCTAGCAAGGGCAAGAATAAAATACCTAGGCGCTCCGGTTCTGGCATCGCTAGAAGATGCCTCCAGAAAGAAGCCAGGCGAATTACTTGCCTTCGCGAAAAACACCTCGATCCTTAATGATTTCGAAAATCGCGTAAACACACTCTAGGTCAAATCAGAACAATCTTTCCGACAGCTAAGGCCCTATTGGCCTATGCGTGGCCCCGTGAGGGCCTTCCGACCTAATCTAACCTAACCTATTAAAAAATATTATATAATATTTGGAAAATGACTTCATATATTACGTTATTTTTCAAAAGGAGGGAGATGTAGTATTCGCACATATTGAGTACACACTGTACGGACTATGACTCTTTGGCTTAGTCATTTTAATAACAAAAGTCCAAGCATAAGTGGCTGGACGTAATACGATCGCGCACCTAAAGTGTATGACCGATCAAGTGCAGTGTCAGCATAATAATGCATAACCAAATGTGCGCGTGTGACTCTCCCGCTTGGGCGCTGCCCTCAGCAACCAAGTACATAGATATATACATAAGACAGCCGCTCCGCTGTCGGGCTTACTGGCAGCGCAGTTGCGCGGCTTTAGCTGTAATATGTTTATATGAATTTTTAATCAATAAAGATATATCAACGGGGACGGTCGTCCCCATAAAGAATTGTAAGCGTTATACGTTATTACTTTACCCAACGGCATTTCACGGCATAAACTTGAAATAACTCAATTCCTAAACGTAAATCACATCGACGCCATGCTGCTGGTTGAAACGCACCTCACAGGGAGATATAACTTCCATATAAGAGGTTATACCTTTTACCGCACAGATCATACGGATGGCAAGGCCCACGGCGGAACGGGCATCTTAATCCGAGAACGCATCAAACACCAGTTTCATCAAAGGTTTGCAACAAATTACCTGCAAGCCACGTCCATAAAAGTGCATTCAGGAAACGGCAACCTTTGTATTGCAGCTGTCTACTGCCCACCTCGATTTACTATCTCTGAAGGTCAATTCATGGACTTCTACCACCCTCTGGGGGATCGCTTCATAGCCGCAGGAGACTACAACGCCAAACACACGCACTGGGGATCTCGCCTTGTGACTCCCGAGGGAAGGCTAACTGTTTCAATGCACTTATAAAGGTGAGCAATAAACTGTGACTACGTTTCTCCTTGGAGCCCCAAATAGTGCCTGCAGACCCAAAAAAGATCCAATTTTGATTTCGCGGTGACAAAAAACATCCCACGCAATCTAATAAGCGCCATAGCACTACCGGATCTCTCATCTGACCACTCGCCTTTGTTGATAAGCCTTCTTCAAAGACCAGAAATTGCGGACCACCCCTACGGGCTGCTTTCGACACCACCTAACTGAAGAAAAACCAAAAAGTATGTGAGTTCCCACAGTGAGCTAACTCCCCAACTAAATATCGAAGGGGGATAGAGTCTGCTCCTCCTCCGCCCTGGAAAGGGTCTCGTTACAGCAGCCAGGATCTCAACCCCTAAACGGAAAGATGGGGAATTTAAGAAGTTCAAAACCAACCGGCAAATCGAACAGCTGGTTCAGGAAAAGAGGCGCCTGCGACGAGCGTGGCAAACCAGCATATCGCCATGCTCAAAGCAACGCTTACTTGTTGCGCGCGCCGAACGGTGAGGTTGTGTTTCCCGGGTGCTCCTCCGGGAAGGCGTTTAAACTGATAAACCTAGGACGGTAGTGATTCGTGAGTGTGTGTGAAGGTGCACTGAACGCCAGGCCGTACATACCTGTGCGATTCGGAAACCTCGGACTACGGTACCGCCCCCAGGAGAATCCAGAGCTTGCAGACGCTGGCCACCTTGAGGGTGAGTGGGGCAGACGACCTTTCCAGGGGCCTGTTCCTACTTTCTCTTCTTACCCATTTACTTTACCAAGGTGTAACTCAAATAATGCCAGCTGATCGCCAGGTCAGCTGTCGGGCCATGCTCGGTAGTGGAGTAACCACGTAAGATTACATCTTCCGTAACTGTGGCTCCATCAAGGCGCTTGGCCATAGGGGCTCAAGAATCGTAAATGGGTAGGCTGACCAAAGCTACTCGCTACGTCACGTACTTCCAAAAGTCAGCATATACTGTTTTGGGTGCTACTCGAGCAATCGGCAAGGAGGCAGGTTTCGGACGTGAAACTCCCTCCCAGCACACGTGGCCTAAAAGGTGGTAAAGGCACGAGCTGACCAACTGCCATCCTAAGGGATACAAAGAAACGGGCTCTGGCAAAAGTTGCAGATGACCCGTTCGAAGTCAGGGGTTTGTACCCTGGCCTCCGTTGGTTGCCTGCACTGTGCAAGACGATCGCTACGCTCCGTCTCATTGGCGGCCGAGCGGTCTTTGTAGTTTGCGCCACAGTGGCCGGCAGATCCATATAAAGCCACCCCCCATAAAAATCCACACCTCTTTGCCATAATGGCCGGCGGTTTGGTCTGCGTCTGTACCGTATCGGTCGGCAGTCTATATAGCCTGGCGGGAGGTATAAAACGCAACCCGGCAGCAGGGTGAATAGCTGCACTAACAAAAGTTGTCTGGTAACAACACTAGTACTCCAGGTGGCAACCACTCAGGTGGAAATCCACCCGCGGTAAACTCCGCGGCTAGGGCAAGGATTCTGGAGGCCCTAACTACCATTCCACCCACCATGGCAGCGCCGGCGGCCCACTTGGCCGACGCCCCATTAAACGCGACAAGTGCAAACATTAGCAGCTCAAGCGAACGCCTCCCGGAGGCGTCCCCCCGACGCCCGCGCCAGCACGGAAGCCAATCCCAAATCCCTTGGGAAGCGGGGCGGAGGCAGACTCCGATACCCCGAAAAGGGCTAGGGACACTCCAAGCCCTACGGGCCGTGCGCACCCAACAAAAAGGGCCAAATCTATAGCGTCCCAAATCGATGAGATGGGTGCTATTCTGGAAGACCTTCTCATGAAGGTAAGAGACCAGAAGGCGAGGAGTGTCAACCTGTCGATGAGGAACTCTCTCGCCAGACTCAAGGAGCTTCAACTGGCAGTTCAGCAGCAGGCGAATAGGGACGGTGCTCCCCATGTCTCGGAGACTACGGAACGGGGCTGCCAAGTGACCCCGAGGAGTCCCCTGAAGGGCACCTCGTCGGAGAAGAGTAGCCAAACGTCTCCCATGCCCCTTCCCGTGACTGGGAAAAACCCCAGAGATCGGAGAAAGCAGTCAGACCGACGCCGGCGGAAGAGAAGAGATGCGTTGATTCTCAGCCCCTCGGCGGAATCTTCCTACGGCGAGATACTGTGCCTGGTGACTCGCTCACAGGACGCCAGGATGAAGGCAATAGCAGAGGTCTCCTCGACCAGGAAGACTGCCAAAGGGGACCTACTGTTGGAGTTATAAGGCGAAGACCATGATGCCGAGAAGCTCATGGAAGATATCGGCAGTGTGTTGGGGGACAGGATCTCCATCCAGGACAGGATCTCCATCCATCGCTATTCGTGGTGCGCGACTTGGACGAGCTAGCCTCCGGAGAGGAGCTCGCGGAAGCGCTCTCCGAGTAATCAGGACTCCCGATCAACTCGGTGGTAGTCAGGAGCTTCAGAGCCGGTCGCTCCAAGACGCAGACTGCGACGGTCTCGGTGCCGACCAGCAAGGCGAACCTGCTCACATCGCTGGGCAAGGTGAAGATCGGGTGGTGCAAGTGCCCGATCAAGGAAGTGGATTCGCGCCCGAAGTGCTTTAAACGCTTGGAGGTGGGCCATATCGCCAGCAGGTGCACGAGCTCGGTGGACAGAAACAAGTCCTGCTTTAAGTGCGGACAAGCCGGGCACAAAAGTGCAACGTGCAGTAATCCTGAGAGTTGCTGTAGGTGCGTCAGCAAGAATTTGAAGGAGGTTAACCATCAGGCTAGCAGCCGCAGTTGCCCACTGATAGCGTCGGACGGAGCGGCCCCTACAGCGCAGGCATGAAGGTGGTTCAACTAAACTTGAACCACTGCGCGGCGGCACAAGACCTGCTGTCGCAGACAACGAGGGAGTGTGGTGTGGATCTGGCAGTGCTCAGCGAGCCATACAAGATCGGGAACAACCCCAACTGGGTAGCCGACAGCACGGGGAAAGCCGCCCTCTGGACGTGCGGCGTAGGTGCCACCCGACTGTCCGATGTGTACGCTTCAAACGGGTTTATTCGGGCGAAGGTAGGCAGCTGGTGGATATATAGTGTCTACCTTGCTCCAAACCTCTCGCTGGAAGCTTTCTGCGACAGCGTGGATCGCTTGGCAACCGATGCTAGGGGCAGGTTTCCCGTTCTGATTCCGGGCGACTTTAATGCCTGGGCTGTGTGTTGGGGCAGCGCATACACCAACGCCAGAGGCAGATCTCTGCTGGAAGCCATAGCGATGCTCGACGTTGCGCTTTTAAATTCGGGCCGGCTCAGGGGTCGACCTCATATTCGTGAGCGGCTCAAAAGCCTCGCAGTGCTTATGGGAACTCAGCGAGGTCTATACAGCCAGCGATCATGCCGCCATCTTTACGACCTTGGCCACCCGCTTGCCGTTGGCTACACGGACCCACCCGCGACAGGCGAGCTACAGGGCGGACTCTTTGGATGTCCAGCGTTTTGCAACTGGTATGGAGAGCCTGGAGGTAGCTGGGGGCGCTTCGCAGATGGCAGAGGAAGCTCCAGGCAGTGTGCGACAGCTGCATGCAGGTCAGGAGACCCCACAGTCGCCACCACGAGCCGGTGTTCTGGTGGAACCGGGCGATAGCCGATGCCCGGAGAGACTGCGTCCGTGCTAGACGACCTTACCAGCGATCGTATGGCATCCCCTCCCACCTGGACAAAAGGCGGGAGTACCAGGCCTGCCGTAGAGCGCTCAAGGCCGCTATCCGGACGAGCAAATCAAAGTGCTTCCTGGAACTCTGCGACTCGGCGGACCACGACCCGTGGGGGAGCGCCTACAAAACGGTAGTTAAGCGCATTAACTGCTCGGGGCAGCTTGCCCCGCTCGCGACGGAGTTCTCCAAGCGAATAGTGAACCACCTGTTCCCTAGGATGAACGTGCCACCGTTCCCCAATGCCGGAGACTCCTTGGCAGGATTCGCTCCGGTAACGGCGCTGGAGGTACGGACGGCTGCAGTCAGAGTAAGAGCGTCGAAGGCCGCTGGCACCGACAACACCCCAATAGGGCCTTGAAGCTCGCTCTGTCCCTTCAGCCCGAATTGTTCGCGGAGGTGTTCAGCAGCTGCCTGGCCGAGGGCACTTTCCCGCCTAGATGGAAGTCGCAGAGGCTAGTACTGCTGCCGAAATCCGGAAAACCGCCGGACGACCCGTCATCTTTTAGGCCTATCTGCCTTATTGATGGCGCGGGTAAGGTGCTGGAGCACCTAATCGGCACCCGCCTTGAAGAGGCGATCAGAGCGGCTGGCGACCTCTCGGAGGCCCAGTTCGGCTTCCGGAAAGCGAAATCGACAGTGGATGCCATCGCTAATGTGGTAGACATATCCAGCTCCGCTATAGCCGGCAATGAGGTGGAAAGGCGGCACAAACGAGTACTGCCTAGTCGTCACTCTGGACGTTCGTAACGCCTTCAATACGGCGAGATGGAGTTGCATTATGGAGGCACTAATGCGCTTCGGAGTCCCCCCATACCTCCTGAACGTTATGGGCAGCTACTTCACGGACCGCACGTTGGAGTTTACCACTCCCGACGGCGCGGATACGGTGGAGCTCTGCGGGGTTCCACAAGGATCCGTACTAGCGCCGCTCTTGTGGAATGCGATGTACGACGGAGTCCTGCGCCTCCCCATGCCCGGCCGGTCCGAGTTCGTGGGCTTCGCCGACAACATCGCGGTGGTGGTGGTTGGCAAGGTACTTCCACGGGTCGAAGCTACCTGCAACTCCTGTGTCGAGGCCATCAGCTCATGGCTGACCAGAGTCGGCCTGCAACTAGCGCCCTAAAAAACCGAAGCCGTCCTAATCAGCAGCCGGAAAAAGGTTGAGACCGCATCCATCAGGGTCGGGGGTGCTACGATAACTTCCACGAGAGCCATAAGATACCTGGGTGTAATGCTGGACACGAGACTCTCGTTTCGCGAGCACCTAGCGTATGCCAGCTCCAAGGCGGCCACATCACTCCAGGCCCGGTACGGTGTCAGAGCAGGCGGCTGTGGTCTTAGCCGGGACCCCCCCATTGGATCTCCTGGCCAAGGAACAGGCCACCATTTTCGGGCGGCTCCACGGAAGAGCCCTCCCCGCAGCTGAGAAGAAGCAAGCCCGCGCCGCTGCAAAGGCCAGCACCCTCCAGGAGTGGCAATCCCGCTGGGAGTCATCGACCAAAGGGCGGTGGACCCATCGACTGATCCCCATGTTAGAGGCGTGTCCACCTGGCCCAAGTCTTAAGCGGACACGGATGCTTCAGAGGATCCCTCCACAAGCGAGGACATGAAGACAGCGCAGCCTGCGTTTGGTGCACCGACGGCTCCGAGGAGACCGCGGAGCACGTACTGTTCTTCTGTGGACGTTTTGAGAACGAGAGGAGCCAACTGGAGGAGAACCTTGGCGCCCAGATTGAGGTCGACAATCTGATCGGCTTAATGCTTGCCAGCGATGCTAATTGGCAGGCGCCAAGCAATTATGCAGCGTCGGTGATGCCAGGCTTCGGGCAGAGGAACGCCGTAGGAGAAGCGCCACAGGCTAATGGGGGCCATTCCTTCGCGAAGCATTGCTTTGCGGCCGTCCCGCGAAGGTTACGTCCCTATTTTTAGCCATACGCTACCCCTCCCACTACATTTCAGCCGAACGAGATCACAAAAGCCATCAGGGAGCTAAAACCAAAAAAGGCTCCAGGCGGTGACCTAATAGCTACAAAAATGATAATGGAACTTCCGTACTGTGCTATTGAGGTCATCTGTAAACTCTTCAATGGAATCATAAGTCTCGGCTACTATCCAAGGAAATGGAAAAAATCAATTATTATAATGATACCGAAGCCCGGAAAAGATCACACGATTCCGTCATCTTACAGACCAATAAGTTTATTATCATGCCTGTCCAAATTATTCGAAAAATGCCTTTTAACGCGCATAATACCACATATGGGAGCCCACAACATTATCCCAGCCCATCAATTTGTCTTCAGAGAAAAACACGGAACTATAGAGCAAGTAAACAGAATAACATCAGAAATTCGCACAGCCTTCGAGCATAGGGAATATTGCAGCGCGATATTCCTCGACGTATCTCAAGCATTCGACCGCGTCTGGCTCAAAGGTCTCATGCATAAAATTAAAACACACTTGCCCGGGTACACTCATAAACTCCTTGAATCCTACCTCTACAATAGAAGCTGGGGTCCCACAAGGTAGCGCAGTTGGGCCAACTTTATTCGTCCTTTACACAGCAGATATTCCCATGAGTGACCGACTAACAACATCCACCTTCGCCGACGACACTGCGATCCTTAGCCGCTCCAGATGCCCAGTCCGTGCAACAACCCAACTCGCCAACCACCTCGTGGTAGTCGAGAAGTGGCTATCTGACTGGCGTATTAAAATAAACGAACAAAAGTGTAAACACATAACGTTTACCCTTAACAGACAAACTTTGTGACGGTTAGTCGATGTTTCGGGTAGCTCAGGGGTGGCCCAGGGTCGTCGCAGACATTTATTTGGTTCAGTTGTGGTTGCTGAAAGAGATTCCGACCCATTCGCAGAGTAGAAAGCTGGAGGTTAAGCCGTACACTATCGTAATCTTTATTATCTTAAAATTTACAAATTCATAATGACTTCATGTCCTGCCGGATCTCGCCGCTCTGGAACGCCGTGATTGGGTACCCGGGATGTCCTTCCCGTCCGGGTCGTCGATGTCCGCGGGAAGAATGACTATGCTCGGGGCCGCTCGATCATCCACGAGCGAGAGAGTTACTTGGGGACCGCTAGGTCGACCGCAAGAGAGAGAATGCCTTGGGGACCGCTAGGTCGACCGCGAAAGAGAGAATGCCTTGGGGACCGCTAGGTCGGCCACAAGAGCGAGAGAACCCTAACTTGGGACCGCTAGGTCGGCCAGAGAGAGGAAGCCTCGGGGACCGCTAGGTCGACCGCAAGAGCGATCGAGAGAACCCTAACTTGGGACCGCTAGGTCGGCCAGAGAGAGAGAGGGAAGCCTCGGGGACCGCTAGGTCGACCGCAAGAGCGAGCGAGAGAACCCTAACTTGGGACCGCTAGGTCGGCCAGAGAGAGAGGGAAACCTCGGGAACCGCTAGGTCGACCGCAAGAGCGAGCGAGAGAACCCTAACTTGGGACCGATAGGTCGGCCAGAGAGAGAGAGACTTAAGTCGGGGACCGCTAGGTCTACCACGGGCTAAAGAAGCTACTAACTAGAAACTACTCGTAACTACAATATATTTACCAAACCTACTGGTCCGGCTTACCAAAAGTGACTTTGCTGCTCTGCCTACAATCGCTGGCGGCTGCTGAGTGAGGATATGAGGCCAGCCGCCCGCTTTATATAGCCCGTGGCCCAGGCTAGTGTGCCCGTTGGCGCCTCCCGGATTTGCCTGATCCGGGTGTGACCAGCTCCCTGGGTCCAGTGTGCCCATTTGCCCGTGTTTGGCGCGCTCGCGCAACTTATTTAAATTCATATCTATCTTGATTCCATTCCTTATTTCTCTATTATGAACTATATTTGTGCGCGTCTGAGCGTCACAACTTGCCCTCCGCTCTGTATGAATAGCACGCAGATCTCCCAAGTTAATGAAGTAACGTATCTCGGCATCCCCCTCGACAGACGTCTAACATGGCGTAGACATATCGAATGCAAGAAACTGCACCTAAAACTGAAAGCCAGCAGCCTCCACTGGATCATAAACTCACGATCGCCCTTGTGTCTGGACTGCAAGGTCCTGCTCTAGAACTCCACTCTTAAGCCAATCTGGACGTATGGCTCCCAGCTGTGGGGGAACGCGAGCAGAACCAATATAGACATCATACAGTGAGCCCAATCAAAGATCCTGCGAACTATCAGTGGAGCACCATGGTATATTCGTAACTAAGACATCCACAGGGACCACGCCATTCTCGCAGTAAAAGATGAAATAGACAAGCAAAAAGCATGCTACAATGAAAAACTCTCTGTCCACCCAAATCCTCTAGCAAGGGTCTTGACTCGGGTCTCCAGCCGAACCCGCCTGCAACGTACAGACCTTCCAACCCAGCCATAACTTGTCGGGGCCACTGTCTCAGTCTACATGACTCCTAGTTAGGTTAAAGTATAAGATTTGATACACTTATTGTTAGTCTCGTAAATGAGAAGATTCAATAAATAAAAGCAAAGCATAAAAAAAAAAAAAAAAAAAAAATAGTCGTGCCAGCCGGTGTGGTCTGATGGCTGCCTCAGACCTTGGGAAAATTTCGGATTTTCGTTCTTATTCCTTTCCCTATTTCTTCTCTGCCCTCCCGGTCTCCGGAAACAACATGAATGAAGGCTAACTCTGTCTCTTTCTGAGGAAAGCCTCTGTCGCACCCTATCAACATATTTTTTTTGAGTGTAACCCGGTGGCTGACAAACTCCACCACACGTCAGCCCACCGTCTCATATCTCATGTCCCATATCTTTACAAATTTTCTGTCAAGAGACCCTGGGGGGACAGCCCAGAAAACTACCTCACAGTACATAAATACAATTAAAAGCGAGACAAAAACAACAAACATTCAAAACGAAAATTATTACAAATCCACACGGGCGGGACTGCGAATGTTTTTTGTTCGATTTGCTTTGAATTTGTTTGATTTTCTGTAGAAGCCGCGGTGTTGTTATTGCTGTTTTTTTTTTTCGCAGGAGCGTACCGTACACGAACACTGCTTTGCCGACGGCAACAGTAAGTTTTCGGCCGAACCAAAGCCAAGGTTTTTTCCACCTCTCCGGCTTCGCGAGTATTACTCCGCACATGCACTGCTTGCCGAAGGCAACGGTGAGTTTTTCGGCCGAACCAAAGCCAAGGTTTTTTAATCTTTGTAAATTGTCCCAGTCTACGGTTACTGCAACGTCTTCGAACTCACACAACCAATGATTGACGTAATCGTGGTCTGAGCCAGAAAATGATGATGTAATTAGATGAACCCGAAACACTTACTGCATCCTCATCCACCTCACCGCCCACATCTACGCCATAGTGTTTAAACAATCTATCCTGCAAAGCGGTCTTTCGCCATCCATCCATTTGTCTAGCATCCATGTTAGTGCGTAAGTAGTTTACAAATTAATTTAAATGTTAAACAATGAACTCAAAAATATTAAACAATGTTAAACAATTTTCTTAAAACCAATTTGTTAAATACGCCGCCTCTCGCCTCTTCAATGTCGTCGTATTAAAGTTCTTCTGTGTTGCGAAATTCATCTTCGCCGTAACCTCACTCCGTATTGCGTTACGGATCACGTCGGCGATTGCCCTTACGTCGGGTACAGCCGTCGCTGCTGTTGCTCTTCGTTATTTCGTCAATTTGTTTGAAAATGTGTACTCATATACTCGTCGCTGTGCAAAATTTGTTGTTGCAATATTTCCAGCTCCAAGTCTTGCCTCGTTTTGGTTACATTGACTGCTCTCTCGGTCGTTCTAACGTTGCCTGCTTTTCGTTGCTGCTGTTTTTATTTCGTTGTCGTCCCCGTCGAAATTCACGTATTTTGTTAAAGTGCACGCTCGATCCTGCTTACGTCGTCGGTGCCTCTATTGTTTTTTGCGTCGTCCTGGTCTCCTCTACTCGTTTACTGTTGCCTCCTTTATTTGGTCTGGCTGCTCTCTTTTACGTCGATTGCTCCTCTCTCGTTGCCGTTGCTGTGAAATTAGTCGTCTCTTTCGCCAGCTCTATCCGCTCTTCAATACGGAAATTCACCACGTGAAATTCTTGTTCCGACACTTCCCAAGAACTTTCATGTGCACGTCGAAAGACATTCTACTAGTCTCACCGTTGCTCTTGCGTCGTCGTTGCAACCGTCACTTGAATTTCCTTTCAAAGGGTCTCGTCTTTGTCGAGAATTTGCTCCAGTTTTTCCTCGTAGAATTGTGTTTCTGTCGCACTCCAGTTCTTATTTTTCTTCGTTCTCTTGAATTCTAACACACAAAGCAATAATTTTTACGTCTGTGTAGTGCGCATTTGTGCATTGTGCATTTTTTAGTTAGAAAATGCTTCTTCTTTCCTCCTCCTATTCTTCAAAAGTTTGATGACTGTTGTGACGTGGTTTCTATAGCCGGGGTGAGATCTCAGTCGCGGCCAAGGAACCTACACAAGAAATTTGTATAGAAGGGTGGAACCTGTAGTTAGGAATTTTGTACGTAGGGGCGGAGAGACCGCCAGAAGTATTGAAGCATAATTCTCTACCGTTTACTGCAACTTATTATGTTGGTGCTGGACCGTTCTCGACTCGCGGCCACGCTGCTGAGCGGCCGGCAGTCGGTTGTGTAAACAAGGACGTCCTTGGCGGTGATACGTGGCGATCGCCTGGCTTGGCGACCGACCGTTGGCGGGACTAACGACCGCACGATCGGGTAACTCGGCACGATCTGGCAACTCTTTCAACTTTGCCCGGTTTGGCAACTCTGGTAATTTTGGCTGATCTGGCAACCCTGGTGATTTTTGGCTGATCTGGCAACCCTGGCGATTTCGACTGATCTGGCAACCCTGGTGATTTCGACTGATCTGGCAACCCTGGCAACTTCGGCTGATCTGGCAACCCTGGTGAACTCGGCTGATCTGGCAACTCTGTCAGCCGGTCTGGCACCCCTGGCTAAAAGCTCGTGGGACGAGGGGGCGGGGGAACCATGGGAATCCTCGGGACACTGGGGCTTCTCGGGCCACGCAGCGTACGCTGGCAGAGGATCGGGGTTGGTGTGCAGGCCAAGGGCAGCGGCGGGAACTCGGCTGTTCCGGTGCGGATGCGAGACCAAACGCAGAGGAACCGTCGGGCCACGCAGCGTGCGCTGGCAGAGGATCGGGATGAGGGGAAGCAGAGGTGCAGACTCGGGAGTTTTGTGCGGATGCGAAACCAAACGCACAAAGTTCCCGGCGAACTACTCTAGGTTAGCATGCAAGGGATGGGGGGCAGAGGTGGTCGGGTTGGAGAAAAAGGCACTGCGATTTAGTTGCAATGGTATGGTTTCTTTTATTTCAATAATAAGCTGCCCCTGGCTGCGGCCAAAGGGGAGGAGAAAACGGGTGGCTTACGTGCTCTAGCTATGTTACTTGGCGCAGCCGGAAGAGGCTGTCGCCGCTGGTACTCTGGCTGTGTTATTCGGTGCAGCGGGAAGAAGGCTGTCGCCGCTGATGTTTGCTCGCGCACTCGCGCGTCTTTCGGGGCTTCGATGGCACGTTTTTTTTTTTCGATGGCTTATTTTTCCCCGCACACGCCGCACGCTTTCGCCGCTGATATATGTTCGCGCACTCGCGCGTCTCTCGCGATTGTCTGGCGCGGCGGGAGTACTGTCGCCGCCGGTGCTTGTAAACTGGGTACTCGCGTGTCTCTTTGAGCTTTTGCTGTCGTCGATGCCGCGTGTTTTCGATGATCGGGCCTGTTCTCACGCGCACGTCTACTTTTCTCGAAAACCGGAAACCAAAAAGCCACGATCTCCGGTTTAGTGATCGCATCTCGTCGATCGCTCTTATATCGATGTATCGTATCGATCTATCGGTGTCCTAGGTTGCCACCTGGGCACCTGTGAGGGGTATTCCTACTAAAGTATCGATATGGATGGACTTCGTGTCCCAATTAAACTGTGGATGGACTCCGTGTCCCGTATAAAATATGGATGGACTCCGTGTCCCGATTAAACTATTATTATAACTTGGTGAACTTAATATCTAGTGCTTATATAGTATTTACATGTGCTGGGGCGTAATGCTAAAGATTTGTGCGATCCTTAAAAAGGATCGTTAGACTGTGTCTTTTATGACTTATCCGCCGTTGTATCTCGTTTTTCATTTAGTTAGTGTTGACGCACTTTTATTAATTTTTTCCTTGAACATCCCGGACGAGCCCCAAATAATTTGTAGGGATAATACGAATTAGGTTTATTTATTTGGGTAATGTTAACAAGGTTTATAATTATTATTGAAAAATGAAAAAAAATACGACTCGCGCACTATGGACTCATCGACTGACCTTGTTCAAAATTCTGCAGCGGCTGAATTCGACATATTATTTGTGAGACACCATGGGAGAGAGAAATTGTAGGCAATGCTATTCGGATCTGGCTGATGAAATATTTGGCGGTTCTGGTGGAATAAGAAACAGTGTGTACACTCCCAATACATCTAGGCTGCCTAATTATACTGACTTACTTCAATCCCACATTTATTTGTTATTATTATGTACAGGTGAGGGTTCTCCTCACATCTCGGCGTCTGAGCTTGGTGTTCGCAGGCTGTCGGCGTGGCGATACATGATCGATGCTAGCAGGTTGTCTTCCAGGTCGATACGGACAGGTTTTCGTCGGGGCCCCACCGGTCGGTTCTTGTAGGCTATCGGCGGCGCTGAAGGAGGTCGATGTGGCCAGACTGTAGTCGGGGCTACAGGTGGTCGAGGCTGGCAGCGCTTCGGCCAGGGCTAGGACGTCTATGGTCGGTGTGGGTAGCGGATCGTCCACATACGACAGCTCACCGGCCCATACCCGGGTGTCCCTCATCCGCTGCCCACGGTAGTACTTCGTCCCCGGTGAGGAGTGGGGGTTTCGGGCCCATGGCCGCAGTGCGCGGGGAAGGTCGGCAATGCTGCTCGTGGGTGCTGCTGGATACTTGGATGTCGACTCCGCCATATCAGTGGTCTAATAAAGGGGCAACCCTAGCATTTTTAATATGGTTAGACGTTAGTTTTAGGGTTAGTTAGTTGTGGGCCCTGGGAGCATGGAGTTTCCCCCTTCTGAAACTCGGGAACTTTCATCAGCGTCAATCGACCTCTGGATTCGAAATTCCAACTCCAGGCGGCCGGCTGTGCCAGACAAAGATCACAAACATATATTTTTTCTTACAGCGGAATAACACTTCCGATTACCTTGGGTTGGCCGTAGTTACGAAAGGTTTCGAAGGTCTTAATAAAAACATATATATCAAGAATTTTTTTACTTTATTTGTTCATTATTTATTTCATCATTTTTTGTTTTGCTTTGCTGGTTTTCCTTTTTCCGATCAATTTTCTCCTTGTGTATTTTTGTTTGGCTTAAATTACAATATGATTTATCCTCCACATATTTTATTTATTTAACACATGTTTTTTCCTTTAACCTTTCTTCATTTTTATTTCTCTCTGTGTATTTTGTTTTCGCTTAGTTTATGTGAGGGGCCACTGTGCCGCCTCTGCGCACAGAGCTTTCGCTCTCGTCCGCGCTCGCCTCTATTTTGTGCTCGCATCCGAGCTCGAGCTCGGGTTGCGGACTTCGCGATCGGGCGCCGTCGATCTCCCGCGCTCACATCAGCGGCTTTAGTTTTTAAGTTAGTTCCATGTATGAATGCAAGAAATAAACACTGAAGTCCCACGACGCCCCCGCCTCTTGATATTCTTTCTGGTGCCTTCGCTACCCTTTCTTTTGGACTTATTTCGCTTTGCGCCGTGGGAGTTCCTGCAGTTTTCCTACATCTACTTGATCGCTTATTTTGGAGGATCGGCCCCCTACAAACATTGGTCCATCAGAGCCGGATTTTTCGTTCATCTTCGTCACTTCTGCCAGCAGTTCCCGTCTTGTTCCGCCCAAAGATAAGTACGATCTTACCTCTGCTTCTACTGCCTGCCGGTTAATAGTGCTCCTATTCCGCATAAATACAAAGTGCTCCTAGTCTGCATAAATAAATAGTGCTCCTAGTCCGCATAAATAAATAGTGCTCCTAGTCCGCCGAAATTTTCAATTCGTCTCCACTTCGCTTCTTTTTCGCGCCGCCATATTCCTCGCCGTTCTCTTTGCGTACATCAAAGTGCAAACGGTCGCGGCATATGTATATATATATGTATGTGCAGTCATTCAATACATACTGGCATATATATATGTACATATTTTATTATAATTATATGTCGGCGCTATTCTAACTCCGCGAATTCGCCCAAGTGAAAAAGTGAAATTCTGTGGTTGGAAAAGAAAGGCATAAACAATATCGATGCGATTTTTTTTGTTCGATTTGCTTTGAATTTGTTTGATTTTCTGTAGAAGCCGCGGTGTTATTATTGCTGTTTTTTTCGCTCTCATGCGTACCGTACACGAACACTGCTTTGCCGACGGCAACAGTGAGTTTTTCGGCCGAACCAAAGCCAAGGTTTTTTAATTCCACTTGTTTCATGGGCAAACAATAAATAATTTTTTGTAATAATTATTTATTTATTGATGGTTTTTTGGATTCCGGTACAGTTTATAAATTTTCTGGGCCTCATTTTTGTCAAATAAAATATAAAGCAAGCTCCACGTTCGAGCCACGCAATATATATATACCGAGGAAATCTTTATATTTTACATATCCGTCCGACGACATAAAGGTCTCGTTTTTTCCTGCCTACCTACTGGTTACCGATTCTGCGGTCCTCTTCGCATAAGGCACCATCCGCCTTTATTACCGAATTTCTGCTGCCTATTAGCTTCAACCGGCCGAGTCGCCGCTTCTGATCGCGTCAAGAGCATTAGTGTGACCGCCCTGCTCCGTACGAGACGCTTGTGGCTCACGCGCGTCGACACACGCTAATCGGCAGAATTCGATTCGGGGAATGCCCACGGGAGACGACAAGAAGCCGCGTACGATCCCATCAATCCGTTTGGACAGGTCCCAATCCGCATCTCCGCGGCCCTTTCATCCGAAATCTAGGTCCTCCGTTATCAATCCACGGGCTAATAGCAACATTTCTTCAAATACCAGCCCAGGTTTATCGTCACTCAAGTTTTTTATTTTATTTTTTTTTTTTATTGTCTTGAGAAAAAAATTCATAAGGTGTTGGGAGTGGTTAAACTAAATTTATTTATTTATTTTGAAAAAATGAATTTTATTTAAGTGTATATATATTTATTTTTTGTTTATTTTACTTATTTTAATAAAAGGAATATTTTCTTTTCTCTTATGTATGTATATACCTATCCTATACCTATTTTGTATTTATTTGATTTATTCATTTATTATTTTTTTTTTCAAGCCTTGTCGAGTCCATCGGCTTGGCTCATATATCGTTTCCTTAAAGTTCTCTTAGACATAAGATATACTTTAAATAATAGATTTAGTGAAAGTATCACTGCAATAAACATTAAAAGGTTTAACTGAGACTCCAGATGCCGGGTGGTATCAACCAAAACAGTATTGACAACGTTAGCGGCGTTATCTTTTACTTCGGGCTTGGATTCTTTTCCGCCCATTTTATAATTGGAGTTTGGACGATTAACGTCAATATGAACAAATAGTCCTGAGGCTTTACGGGCCACACAGTTCATCGGGCAGAAAAAAATATGCAGCGCAGTGCATCGATTTTGGTGTGCCACGCAGGGCAACAAATAAAAATATTTATATTTGGCTGGTCCGGACTCTTTGCCGGGCTGGCACGCTGACGTTCCCTCGCAGGTGCAGGCGGCGGGCTGCCTCCCGCACTCGTTGTCTCGTTCTTTCCTTACGTCAGCTGGGCGTCGCCGGGCTGGCACGCTGACGTTCACTCGAAGGTGCAGGCGGAGGGTTGCCTCCCGCACTCGGTTTCTGCTGCTGCTGACCTGGGCCTATGGGCTCAGGCGGCGCCGGTGCTGGTCCTCGCACAGGCTATTTGTCATCTTCCTCACAGATGTTCTCGGCCAGTGATGCCGGGATTAGGATGTCCTAAGTGAGTTTCAGTTGGATGGTCCAGGTCCAGGTCCTGGACTCCTTGGATCCGAAGCCCGATGGTCTGGCGGCGACTTTCTTCATAACGGGTGTCTCGTTCTTTTGCTCAGCCACATCAGCCATTTTGATTTACTGTTGGTTTTATTTCCCTAGAATGACGGAGACACGTTAAATTATGTGGTCTGGAGTTTGCAAATCACGATTCGCAGTAGATCATCACGTAGTAATATGGAAGATTTTATAGGTTTGTGCTGACTGCTGCATATTCCTTAGTTTTTTATTTATTTATTTATTATTATTATTTTTTTTTTGCTGGGAAAGTCGCTGGTTGCTGGATTCTTGGATCGTCCGTCCACACTTAGAAAACGTAGAATTTTTCTTCTCACACACTTATTTCCTTACAGGACTCGACGTCACGGTCGCCATATAATATTTTACTTATTATTTCATTTTAGTTTTATTTATTTGGAGGTGGAGCAGGGAAGGTCCCGCTCCACTCCGATATTGAATCGTCAATGCTCTTGACTTTTATATACATTCGATTCTTACCTTAATACGCCGGCGGCGCTGCGAAGCTTATATGCATAACTTATATGTAGATATATACAAATTGTCGCCGAGCGAAGGCAAAGGAGGAGGTGGAGTGCAGTGGGCACACATAGCAGCGTTTGGCCAGCGTGAGAACGCTGGCTATGCATTTATGTATGTTGGCCTTCAACTGGACGCTCGTATTACACTTGCACTTGGACTGTTTATGATAACAGTGGGGCATCGCTATATGTGCATACTACAGTAAAGATAATACTTGTTTTACCCGCTTATTAAATGGAGAAAAATCAATTTGCACTAAATTTCGAAAAAAAAATAAGACAATAGATATCATTCAAGAAGGTGCCATTCTAATAAACGGAAATAATATTGTAAACAATTCTCCTTTAGATGGCTTATATTTAATAACATTTAAAGGTACAACTACAATAAAAAATATTTCATACACCAATTTAGAGAACAAAATTCTTGAATACATAATCAATTGGAAAATATAAATTTCATTTATATTATTAATTTTAATCATTTTGTATTTGATTATTACATTAATAATAAGATTTAGACATTTTATATTTGTAACCAAACAAAAACGGCCAGAACTAGAAAACCCAATTAAAGAGAATGAATTTTTAAGAATTAAAAGATCGCTTAAACGAAATTCATAATGAGGGGAGAGTTATCCAACCCGTAAACACAGCACTCCACCCCAATTTATAAACAAATTTCACATTCCAATCTCGGCGACATTTCATTTGTCTTTGTTTTTATCATTGCCTTTGCCAACGCTTTTAATTTCCCAATGCAGTGGAATAATTTCAACATAAAGCTTTTATTCTAAACATAATTAAAAGTTCAAGAAGTTTCCTAAGAAAGCTTTTGGCCGATGTTGATTGGATTAGGATTAATAATTCTAAGAGCAGTCTGATTGGAGTCTGATTCGGGACGAGTTCGATAAAGGTTTAATAAACCAGAAGTAGTGTCTTGTAGCTAAGTATTAAGTGAAAAGTTTTACATCAATAAAGAAATATTAAAAAATATAAAATTAAAAAATTATTTTTTTAAAATAATTAACAACAATTTTAATTTGTATATGTTCGGAGGGGGACGGCTTTAACCTGGAAGATACTCGATAAATAAAAACACGGAAGAACTTTTTCGGGGTGTTACGCGACGTGCGTCTTTATTTGTGGAATCGTAAATTAGAACTAATAAGAAGAACCTTAAAACTAACTTGGGGAGAGCGGACTAGGAGCTCGATGCACAAAAGTGCAGTGGAAGAGGGAGAGAGAGAGAGCGAGTGTACGGGATCACACTGCCTCCGGAAAATAAGCGCCCTTTTGGCGTGAACATTCTCCCCCCCCTTGCGAGGACACGCAGCAAAATTATAAGAAGGCCTTCGAGGCCCCCTAGCGAGGATACGCTGTAGGAATATAGGAGGCCTTTGCTCGGGAAAGCGTTGGATACGCTGAGCGCTCGTGGACATGTAGAAGTGTGTGGTGATCCTGGCCACACGACTGGCATCGGTCGTCACTGCGGCAAGATCCCGTGGAATGATGGTGGGCCAGGCAATTGACGGAGTACTTCTTTTGTATGACGGCCTGGAGCCGTTTCTCAGCGCTAAGCCGAAGGAAACGGTGGCATTTCCGAAGAGGATGGTTCCCTTGGCAGACTCGGCATGGGTAGGATAAAATACCTCGGGAACGTCTGCATTTCATCTCGTTGTACGGAATCCAGTAATTGGAAGACTCAGGAGCTGTTGTCACTCGTGTGGAGAACGAGAAAATTCTTTGTATCGGATCAGAAGCAGTATCAGGAGCAGTCGGTTCGCTGGAGGAGCAGTTGCTTGGATGCAACAAAGTGTGATGCCGACCGTGACACTTGAAGCACTTGTGGGCGCTTGTGCAATTACGGAGTTGATGACCGCTTGCAAAGCAATTTAAGCACAACCGCTTCTTCTGGATATAAGATGTACGATCCTCTGTCGTCATCTGAAGGAAGCGTGGACATAAACGCACTGGATGGTTCTCTTTGGAACATACATCGCAACTTTTAGATATCGGAACGATCCTCGTACTGAAGGATTTCAGTATTCGTGGCGGCACGTCGGAGGGTGTCGGTTCTGACGGATGGAGGCGCAACTTAGGAGGTTGGATAGAATCTATAGTTTCTAGAGTTCTATGGCGCTCAGTCAGGAATGAATCAAGTTCTTGCCACGTTGGAATTTCGGTTTTATTTGTTAAGGACTGCTCCCATAGTGAGAGCGTCAGTTTTGGAAGTTTCGTAGAACACAAATAAACCAGGAGACAATCCCAATTATCCGTAGGAAGGCCGGACAAATTTAGGGATGTGAGGCAGTTCTGGATTGTATTTTGCAGCTCCTTCAAGGCTGCCGAAGATTCTTGTGCGACGGACTGCATGTTTAATAGCTTTTTCAGTTGGCTGTTCACCAGCGCTCGTTTATTTTCGAAACGCTCAGATAGGTTTTCCCAGGCTGAGCGGAAACCATCGTTGGTGATTGGCGAATTGGAAACTACGGAATGAGCTTCACCACTAGTCTTGGCTTTTAGATAGAACAACTTTTCAACAGGGGTCAGCGCAGGATTGTCTATATAGACCGCTGTGAAAAGGTCTCGGAAAGTCGGCCAGCGAATGTAATCGCCCGAGAAAACTTCTGTTTCGCACGGAGGAAGCTGACAGCCAGACGGATAGGAATTTTGGGGCGGAACGGGTTGGACTTGAGCTGTTGTAGAAGCGATCGTTTCGATCTGTTCCATGAGCTTTGCGGCACACCTTTCGTATATAAAATAGGCATACTCGTATTTTGCCTTTAGAGTAGGTAAGGTGTCCCCCGTGCCCTCTAAGCCAACTGAAATTTGCTCTGAACAAGCTTCGTACTCTTTCTCGACCTTATCCCATAGCGCTCGGACTTGGTCGAGATGGATTTGGCACGTGTACTTGGATGGACTTGGTGCTGCTGGATTGCAGATTTTGGAATCGAAGTGACTTAGACGGTCACAGATAGAAATAAATTTATTTAAACTGGAAGCAGTCATTTTGGATATTTAAAGAACAAACTGGATTGTTTCTTTATGTTTATATTTCGGATCGAATTAACTTTAATTTTCGGGACGCTGGATAAAGCGTACAACCAGTTGAAAGATCGAAAGACAACTTATATTTGGGACGCTGGATAAAGCGTTCAACCAGTTGAATGATCGAAAACAACTTATATTCGGGACGCTGGATAAAGCGTACAACCAGTTAAGAAATCGAAAATCAACTTATTTTGTTTTGGACGATTTAGTTATACGTGTCGAAGCTGGAATTGGAATTTAGGAACCAATCGGAATGTATTAGGAATTTAATTTATTTGTAGAAGCAGGATTGGAATTTAGGAACCAATCGGAATATATAAAATTAAATTTAATTTAATTTAATAACGAATTAATTGAATAATATTCTCTCTGCTGCAAAACGGATACGGTCACACTAATGCGGATATGGAAGCGCACTTGAATTCCTAACTGATTTAGTTAGTTGGAATTTTTATAAAAAATAATTTTAAAATTATTTTGTGTGCCTGGATTTATTCAGTTGACCGCTGCTGTATTTTCCGCGGTACTGTTCTTGGAGATAAGGCGTGCGTGTGAATATGTTTATGCATTAGCCGTTGCGAATGCAAAATAGCGGAGACAACGGAGGCGGAGAAAATTGCCAAAAGTCGGAGCGTCGACTTGCCGACGATTACATATGTACATATGTAATTGCAATGTTTGCCTATGTTTGCATGCAGCTGAGCTCAGGATAGAGCAAAGGAATGACAATAAATATTGTTTATTTGGATGAAGCTCCGCTCAGGATAGAGCAGGGACGAGCTGATAAATAAATGCACAAATTAAGTCGGCGTTTCTGTGCCGTGATTTTGGGGATATATTTATTTATTTATAGGAGCGGTGGACTGTATTTGTAGAATTAGAATTGTAGACTTTGTAGAATTATGTAGTTTAAAGTTTAGGAAATATTGCAACTATATTTATTTTAAGTTTAAATATTTATAAGTGTATATATTTATTTAATTTTGTTTAAAATGCTTTGGCGATCGTAGATCAGTGGAGTGGACTGTATTGCATATCGGAGAGTGTAAATATGTAAATGCAAGCGGAACACAGTGAAGGAAGAGAATTTCGGAACTAGAAGTTTCACTGTGGCTTATAGACGTACATATATTTAATTTACACTTTTGGATTTTTGAATGTTTATTTACTATTATTATCCAGGATAGGAATATTTATAGCGTAAATTGTTGGTGCCGATTGTAGATAAGTGGACATATGTATGTAGGTGTAGAAGTGGAAATAAATGCAAGCGGATCACAGTGAACGAAGAGAAATTCGAAATTGAAAGTTTCACTGTGGCTTATGGCATATATTTAAACACACACTTTTAGAATGTTGAATTCGCGGAAAATTAATATAAATTAATTGCGACACTAGGATTCTACAAATCGGATTCGGAATTGGAAGCTGCCGTTGTGTCGGATCAATCGGACTAGGATTTAGACACAAATCATAAAAATTAACGGCAGGGCAGCAAAGTAAAATGTTTACTTATCTTGTGCGGTGTTAAAGCCACCGGAACTGCTGGAGAGAAATTATCCGGCTCTGATGGACCAAATGTTCGGAGGGGGACGGCTTTAACCTGGAAGATACTCGATAAATAAAAACACGGAAGAACTTTTTCGGGGTGTTACGCGACGTGCGTCTTTATTTGTGGAATCGTAAATTAGAACTAATAAGAAGAACCTTAAAACTAACTTGGGGAGAGCGGACTAGGAGCTCGATGCACAAAAGTGCAGTGGAAGAGGGAGAGAGAGAGAGCGAGTGTACGGGATCACACTGCCTCCGGAAAATAAGCGCCCTTTTGGCGTGAACAGTATACTTGATTATAACAATTTTTTACAATAATGTTACTATATACATTAAGGTATTCCTACATAATGTGTTCCTACAGTATTATGTTATTCTTAATCTATTTCACTTTTTATTTTTCTCTCAGTCTATTTTCCTAGTTTAATATTTTCACAAATTTATTTCTCTCCGTGTATTTTTCTCCATAAGTTTATATTTTTTACAAGTTTATTTCTCTCAGTGTATTTTTTTCCTTAAGTTTTTATTTTTCACACTTTCATTTCTCATTTTGTTATTTTTACAAGATATATACAAGTTTTTAAATCTTCCATTTACTTCTAAATTTTTCCCGTCACCGTTCTTAGTTTTTAAAATACGCTTTATCGAGAGTTTCTGGCGCGATCGTTCTCCCTCTCTCTCTCTCTCTCTCTCTCTTTCTCTCTCTCTCTCTCTTCTCGGGGTTGATTTGGTGGCGTGATCTCGCGCTCTTTCGCTTTCGCTAAGTTTGGCTTAGGCAAAGAGTATAAAGTTATATAGAGAGGACATCTCATACAAAAAAATGTGTTCTATGGCGGGTTCCAGCGGTAGAACCCGCATTTTACTCGTGGAACCCGCAGTGCTCGATTCTAGTTTGAATCTGGCCTACCAGTAGTATGTATGACGTTTGGCCTAGTAGTTAAGGTATCGGACTGCCGACCCAAAGTGCATGGGTTCGAATCCCAGTTAGACTTTAGATTTTTTTTTTTTTTATTTAAACTTCGGCATGCCGAAGTTATCTTCCTTTTGTTGTTAATAATTATTTTTTTTTTCATTTTCCATTTTTTTTGTGTTTTTTTTTAGTTTGTGTTTTTTAGTTTTTGTAATTTTTTTTTGTATTTTCTTTAATATATGTATTTACATCTAATAAATTAAATTAAATTAAAAATATGTTCTCTTTTTTTTCAATAGTTATATAGTTTTTTTTTCTTTTCAAAGGTTTTTTTTTTGTATTTTTTTTTTAATTTTAAGTGAGTTTTTTGTGTTTTTTTAACTGAAATAAAAATTAACTAAAATAAAAATTCATTTTCTTCAAATGTGCTTTTTTTTGTATTTTTTTTTTTAATTTTAAGTGAGTTTTCTGTGTTTTTTTAACTGAAATAAAAATTAACTAAAATAAAAATTCATTTTCCTCAAATGGTTTTTTTTGTATTTTTTTTTAAATTATAAGTGAGTTTTCTGTGTTTTTTTTTTAACTAAAATAAAAATTAACTAAAATAAAATACATAATAAAAGAAAAGAAAAAAAAAGAATATTAAAAAAAGTTTTCGAGAGGGATCGATCCCTTGTTCACATGACCAACAATTTATCCATCACGACCACAGACTGTATTATAAACCGTTCAGCAAAACCTATACCAGTTTCGAAGTATTTCGGCTCACGATTTGATTTTGATTCAAATATGAAATTTCGTCCAAAATGTGCTGTCGAGTTCGTGCACACATACAATCAAAACGGACTTACACTTATGCATTGTGTACCCTATAAGCGAAATCTAAAAATAGAACAAGTAATTCCGTCTCCCTCTTTCCCCTTTTCCCCTTGCCTACAAGCGTAGCGCTGTCAAAGCATTGAAGACGCCCTCTCTATATAACTTTATACTCTTTGGCTTAGGTCATGTGAACACTTTCCGTGGTGGGTTCTGCTGTGTGTGCCTATATGCGTGAGTCCGTGTGCGGTTAGCCTTCCAGTCGAGCTCGGGCTAGTGATGAAAACAACTACGACTCTTTCACTATGGACGTATCGACTGACCTCGTTCAAAATTCTGCAGCGACTGACTTCGACATATTAATTGAGAGCCACCATGGGAGAGAGAAACTGTTGGCAATGCTATTCGGATCTCGCTGATGAAATACTTGCCGGTTCTGGTGAAATAAGAAACAGTGTGTACACTTCCAATATGTCTAGGCTGCCTAATTATACTGACTGACTCCAATCCCACATTTATTTGTTATTTTTATGTACAGGTGAGGGTTCTCCTCACATCCCGGCGTCTGAGCTTGGTGTTGGCAGGCTGTCGTCGCAACGATACTTGATCGATGCTAGCAGGTTGTCTTCCAGGCCGCAAAGGGTCGATACGGACAAGTTTTTGTAGGGGCCCCACCGGTCGGTTCTTGCAGACTGTCGGCGGCGCTGAAGGAGGTCGATGCGGACAGACTGTAGTCGGGGCTACAGGTGGTCGAGGCTGGCAGCGCTTCGGCCAGGGCTTGGACGTCTAATGTCGCTCTTCAATACGGAATTTCACCATGGGAAATTCTTGTTTCGAAACTTCTTCAAAATGCCACAGAACTTTCACGTGCACCTCGAAAGACTTTCTACTAGTCTCACCGTTGCTCTTGCGTCGTCGTTGCAACCGTCACTTGAATTTCCTTTCAAAGGGTCTCTTCTTTGTCGGGAAAAGATCCAGAGTTTGCTCCAGTTTTTCTTCGTATCGCAAATAATAGTAATGTGTAAAATAAAAGTTACGGCCAAAAAAATTTGCTAAAAATATGAAAAAATTGGGTATACCATAATTCCCGCGGAGTCGCACGCTCTCTTTTCAGGAAGCTATTCTTTAAATAAACTAGAATCCAATTGAACCTCTCGCGCTCTTACTGGGTGTATTGGGGACTCAAGGGGCCGGACCAATTACAAATTTGTGTGAACTTCGACCTCGGCGAGCTAAGCCGCGTAACCCAAGAGAGTGTCGTTACAATGTTAAACCATTTTTTTAAAACCAATTTGCGTCACGTATTGCGTCAAGGATCACGTCGTCGATTGCCCTTACGTCGGGTACAGCCGTCGCTGCTGCTGCTCTTCGTTATTTCGTCAATTTGTGTTTCGACACTTCCCAAAAACTTACATGTGCACGTCGAAAGATATTCTGCTAGTCTCAACCGTCACTTGAATTTCCTTTCAAAGGGTCTCTTCTTTGTCGAGAATTTGCTCCAGTTTTTCCTCGTAGAATTGTGTTTCTGTCGCACTCCAGTTCTTATTTTTCTTCGTTCTCTTGAATTCTAACACACAAAGCAATAATTTTTACGTCTGTGTAGTGCGCATTTGTGCATTGTGCATTTGTTAGTTAGAAAATGCTTCTTCAGGTACACTTTCCAATGGTTTTCCTCCTCCGATTCTTCAAAAGTTTGCTGACTGTGTCTTTTATGACTATTCCGCCGTTGTATCTCGTTTTTCATTTAGTTAGTGTTGACGCACTTTTATTAATTTTTTCCTTGAACATCCCGGACGAGCCCCAAATAATTTGTAGGGATAATACGAATTAGGTTTATTTATTTGGGTAATGTTAACAAGGTTTATAATTATTATTGAAAAATGAAAAAAAATACGACTCGCGCACTATGGACTCATCGACTGACCTTGTTCAAAATTCTGCAGCGGCTGAATTCGACATATTATTTGTGAGACACCATGGGAGAGAGAAATTGTAGGCAATGCTATTCGGATCTGGCTGATGAAATATTTGGCGGTTCTGGTGGAATAAGAAACAGTGTGTACACTCCCAATACATCTAGGCTGCCTAATTATACTGACTTACTTCAATCCCACATTTATTTGTTATTATTATGTACAGGTGAGGGTTCTCCTCACATCTCGGCGTCTGAGCTTGGTGTTCGCAGGCTGTCGGCGTGGCGATACATGATCGATGCTAGCAGGTTGTCTTCCAGGTCGATACGGACAGGTTTTCGTCGGGGCCCCACCGGTCGGTTCTTGTAGGCTATCGGCGGCGCTGAAGGAGGTCGATGTGGCCAGACTGTAGTCGGGGCTACAGGTGGTCGAGGCTGGCAGCGCTTCGGCCAGGGCTAGGACGTCTATGGTCGGTGTGGGTAGCGGATCGTCCACATACGACAGCTCACCGGCCCATACCCGGGTGTCCCTCATCCGCTGCCCACGGTAGTACTTCGTCCCCAGTGAGGAGTGGGGGTTTCGGGCCCATGGCCGCAGTGCGCGGGGAAGGTCGGCAATGCTGCTCGTGGGTGCTGCTGGATACTTGGATGTCGACTCCGCCATATCAGTGGTCTAATAAAGGGGCAACCTAGCATTTTTAATATGGTTAGACGTTAGTTTTAGGGTTAGTTAGTTGTGGGCCCTGGGAGCATGGAGTTTCCCCCTTCTGAAACTCGGGAACTTTCATCAGCGTCAATCGACCTCTGGATTCGAAATTCCAACTCCAGGCGGCCGGCTGTGCCAGACAAAGATCACAAACATATATTTTTTTCTTACAGCGGAATAACACTTCCGATTACCTTGGGTTGGCCGTAGTTACGAAAGGTTTCGAAGGTCTTAATAAAAACATATATATCAAGAATTTTTTTACTTTATTTGTTCATTATTTATTTCATCATTTTTTGTTTTGCTTTGCTGGTTTTCCTTTTTCCGATCAATTTTCTCCTTGTGTATTTTTGTTTGGCTTAAATTACAATATGATTTATCCTCCACATATTTTATTTATTTAACACATGTTTTTTCCTTTAACCTTTCTTCATTTTTATTTCTCTCTGTGTATTTTGTTTTCGCTTAGTGTTTATGTGAGGGGCCACTGTGCCGCCTCTGCGCACAGAGCTTTCGCTCTCGTCCGCGCTCGCCTCTATTTTGTGCTCGCATCCGAGCTCGAGCTCGGGTTGCGGACTTCGCGATCGGGCGCCGTCGATCTCCCGCGCTCACATCAGCGGCTTTAGTTTTTAAGTTAGTTCCATGTATGAATGCAAGAAATAAACACTGAAGTCCCACGACGCCCCCGCCTCTTGATATTCTTTCTGGTGCCTTCGCTACCCTTTCTTTTGGACTTATTTCGCTTTGCGCCGTGGGAGTTCCTGCAGTTTTCCTACATCTACTTGATCGCTTATTTTGGAGGATCGGCCCCCCTACAAACATTGGTCCATCAGAGCCGGATTTTTCGTTCATCTTCGTCACTTCTGCCAGCAGTTCCCGTCTTGTTCCGCCCAAAGATAAGTACGATCTTACCTCTGCTTCTACTGCCTGCCGGTTAATAGTGCTCCTATTCCGCATAAATACAAAGTGCTCCTAGTCTGCATAAATAAATAGTGCTCCTAGTCCGCATAAATAAATAGTGCTCCTAGTCCGCCGAAATTTTCAATTCGTCTCCACTTCGCTTCTTTTTCGCGCCGCCATATTCCTCGCCGTTCTCTTTGCGTACATCAAAGTGCAAACGGTCGCGGCATATGTATATATATATGTATGTGCAGTCATTCAATACATACTGGCATATATATATGTACATATTTTATTATAATTATATGTCGGCGCTATTCTAACTCCGCCCAAGTGAAAAAGTGAAATTGTGTGGTTGGAAAAGAAAGGCATAAACAATATCGATGCGATTGTTTTTTGTTCGATTTGCTTTGAATTTGTTTGATTTTCTGTAGCAGCCGCGGTGTTGTTATTGCAGTGTTTTTTTTTCGCTCTCATGCGTACCGTACACGAACACTGCTTTGCCGACGGCAACAGTGAGTTTTCGGCCGAACCAAAGCCAAGGTTTTTTAAGTTTTGTTACTAAGATTGATGGTATAGATTTTTTTTATTTGGTATTACACATCTGAAGGGGTTTGAGAGTTTTCCGAGTTTTGAGCTACTCTCACATTGTTTCGGTTTTGGTTACCGTTATTCCTGTTATTCCTTTGTCTATAATTTCCACGACCTCTATTATAGTTATTGGTCTGGTTATTATAATTTTCGTTGTATCCGTTGTTTCTATAGTAACCATTGCCTTGGTAGTGCGCGTTATACTGAAAGGTATCACGGCCTCTACCACGAAAATTACCTCGATAGTTACCACGATAGGCCTGTCCACCGCGTGCGAATAATACTGAATTTGCATTGCCAGTCATTTCAGTACTGCATTGCATGTACTTCGTAACGGCTTCATTCATTGTATTATAATTACCGGCTTCCAGTATGGTTTTTAGCCTGCCATGCTCACAATTTTTAGTCATTGTGGTTATGGCCTCCTTGGTGCTGAACTTTTCAGCATGTTCAGCCGATAAACCTTCATCAATATATGATGCTTCAAGGAGTTTCCTAAGGTGGTTAATGTCATTGGTAAATTTTTCTGCAGTTTTACCTTTCTGCATCGTTCCGGCCATTTTAGCTTTTACTACATCGGACGATTCGCCGACAATATTGGCTTCTAATATGGCAATTATCGAAGAGATAGTGGTCTCATTTTTAACCTTGTACAAGGTTGACCCGATTATTTTCGACTTAATGACCTCTACCGCTAATTCTTCAAATGGTCCTTTTGTTAAATTGACCAATCTAATGGCTGTTAAAAATCTTGCCAGATTTAATTTTTCACCGTTGAATTCGGGTATGGCGCTTGATATATCTTTGATATATGCCCGTTGGGCCGCTGAGTCGGTCACTATGGTTTCTATAGTATCTAGTAAACCTATTAATGAAACAGATTCGTCCGACTCCAATACCTCTTCCTGTGTTGTTGGTATTGTTAATACCACGGGAATGGTAAGATCGCGCAGATCTTGTTCCTCACCACAGGCTTCTTCTGCCTCAGTTTCAGGGTCCCCAGTTCCTAGCTCAGTCGGCTCAGAATCTTCGCCTGTTTCAAGTGTCGATTGGGTGTTCAAAATGCTTGGGATTGAAATGTCCAATTGGAATTTGTCTCTTATAGACAGCAAGTGTTTTCGAAACCTGTTAAGGAATCCCGACACTTCGGACCAATGTTTCTTGCCTAGTCTTTCTCTATTTTCGTATATTATTGCGCGTGCTTGGTTGAAACACTCTACCAAAACAGTTGGATGTTTGTTTACAGTGGCCTTTTGAATTGGCCTATTCTGTGTCAAAGATTTATACGACTTCTCGAACTGGTGCTTTATTTCGTTTAATATTTTGCACAATTCGTTCTATTCCATGCTAAAATTTGTATAGACCTTGCAGTCTTTTAATATTCAAGCTGGAATTTTAGAGAAATCGTTTCTTTTTTTTTTTTTTTTTTTTTACTACATCGGACGATTAGCCGACAATATTGGCTTCTAATATGGCAATTATCGAAGAGATAGTGGTCTCATTTTTAACCTTGTACAAGGTTGACCCGATTATTTTCGACTAATGACCTCTACCGCTAATTCTTCAAATGGTCCTTTTGTTAAATTGACCAATCTAACGGCTGTTAAAAATCTTGCCAGATTTAATTTTTCACCGTTGAATTCGGGTATGGCGCTTGATATATCTTTGATATATGCCCGTTGGGCCGCTGAGTCGGTCACTATGGTTTCTATAGTATCTAGTAAACCTATTAATGAAACAGATTCGTCCGACTCCAATACCTCTTCCTGTGTTGTTGGTATTGTTAATACCACGGGAATGGTAAGATCGCGCAGATCTTGTTCCTCACCACAGGCTTCTTCTGCCTCAGTTTCAGGGTCCCCAGTTCCTAGCTCAGTCGGCTCAGAATCTTCGCCTGTTTCAAGTGTCGATTGGGTGTTCAAAATGCTTGGGATTGAAATGTCCAATTGGAATTTGTCTCTTATAGACAGCAAGTGTTTTCGAAACCTGTTAAGGAATCCCGACACTTCGGACCAATGTTTCTTGCCTAGTCTTTCTATTTTCGTATATTATTGCGCGTGCTTGGTTGAAACACTCTACCAAAACAGTTGGATGTTTGTTTACAGTGGCCTTTTGAATTGGCCTATTCTGTGTCAAAGATTTATACGACTTCTCGAACTGGTGCTTTATTTCGTTTAATATTTTGCACAATTCGTTCTATTCCATGCTAAAATTTGTATAGACCTTGCAGTCTTTTAATATTCAAGCTGGAATTTTAGAGAAATCGTTTCTTTTTTTTTTTTTTTTTTTACTACATCGGACGATTAGCCGACAATATTGGCTTCTAATATGGCAATTATCGAAGAGATAGTGGTCTCATTTTTAACCTTGTACAAGGTTGACCCGATTATTTTCGACTTAATGACCTCTACCGCTAATTCTTCAAATGGTCCTTTTGTTAAATTGACCAATCTAATGGCTGTTAAAAATCTTGCCAGATTTAATTTTTCACCGTTGAATTCGGGTATGGCGCTTGATATATCTTTGATATATGCCCGTTGGGCCGCTGAGTCGGTCACTATGGTTTCTATAGTATCTAGTAAACCTATTAATGAAACAGATTCGTCCGACTCCAATACCTCTTCCTGTGTTGTTGGTATTGTTAATACCACGGGAATGGTAAGATCGCGCAGATCTTGTTCCTCACCACAGGCTTCTTCTGCCTCAGTTTCAGGGTCCCCAGTTCCTAGCTCAGTCGGCTCAGAATCTTCGCCTGTTTCCAAGTGTCGATTGGGTGTTCAAAATGCTTGGGATTGAAATGTCCAATTGGAATTTGTCTCTTATAGACAGCAAGTGTTTTCGAAACCTGTTAAGGAATCCCGACACTTCGGACCAATGTTTCTTGCCTAGTCTTTCTCTATTTTCGTATATTATTGCGCGTGCTTGGTTGAAACACTCTACCAAAACAGTTGCATGTTTGTTTACAGTGGCCTTTTGAATTGGCCTATTCTGTGTCAAAGATTTATACGACTTGTCGAACTGGTGCTTTATTTCGTTTAATATTTTGCACAATTCGTTCTATTCCATGCTAAAATTTGTATAGACCTTGCAGTCTTTTAATATTCAAGCTGGAATTTTAGAGAAATCGTTTTTTTTTTTTTTTTTTACTACTCTTTCAGGTGGGTTTTTCTTTATTTATATTTCTTTATTAAGGCAAGAAAATGTGTTGCTTGACTTTTCAAGGCCGGCATTGACTGCACGTATAATTGCAGTGAACACTGCCCATAGGCCCTGGGCAGTCGGCTGGGCAACTTTTCTTTTCTTGTGGTAAATGTTTTTCTGGTGGTGGCTTAATAATTTTCTTATCACATAATGATTTTATCACGGAGTGCGTACTGCCTTCTGGGCTTTGCTTTTGGAGACTTGATGTGAGAAAATCAAGCTCGCTTTGCATTTTCTGGGCAACTGCCCACGCGGGAGGTGGAGAATTTGTATATAGTAGCCACTTTAAGTGCGCCACTCTTTTTTTAATTTTATTTTTTACACCTCCGCGTTTACCCATCGCATAACGCACTCGTGTGGTTTTTTTTACGAATTTTATTTTTCAAATAATATAAATAATTTAATTAATTTATGATACAAAAAGTTTTATTATTCTTTTTTTTCTTTATTGGTTTTATTTTTCATATATTTATATGTGTTAGACATCTGCATGATTTCACTCATAACATACGTCACATAGAATAGAATAGAATTGAATGAGTGAAACGCACATATATGCATACACAACTATAAAAACAAATTTCATTTCTTTTTCATTGTTTTCAGTTGTCACTCGAATCATTCGAATGAAGCGTCTCAATTTACTGTGTTCTCATTCCATTCAATTCATTTCCATCTGTTTCGTTGTTGTGCGACTGAGTCGTACGTAAATTCACTCACTCACTCATACCAGTTTGACTTTGCTTTCATTCTCATTCCATTCATTTTCGGCATTGTGCATTTGAATGTGCCTTTTTCGCCACTCATGCAGATGTCTAATATGTATATTCGTTTTTTTTTTTCAACAATATAATATATTTCTGCCATAATCGTTTAGACCTTATCTAGGTCGTTTGCATGGCTTAAGGCCCTTTTCGTGATACATTTATTGTGCTTAATATAAGCTTTATATAAAATGTATGCACATAAAATTGCAACGATTATCGACAACAATATATTCGTAAGATTCGAATTCGATTGTAATTCGATCTTATTCTCAATATTTGCAGTGGAGTCCACTGCCTTATTGTCCAACATGGTTCTGATTTTATTTTTGCTTATTAATAGTATACCATTTATGAATGGTTTTTCAGCACTACTTATTGAAGTCGATACTCTATACATATAGCTTTTTATATGTATATATTTATTTCAAAAAGTATTACTGAATTTTATTAAGTGGCATTCAATTAAATTTTAGTGTTTATGTGATTTAATTTTTTTCACATTTTCGAGTCTTAACCATTGTTTTATAATATTTATATAAATTTATATAAATTTGTATTTGAATAAATTTTTTTTTTTTTTTTTAGCTAGATATTTCTACTGGAAGTATTTTACAACAGGTTCTACCTATTACGGGCTTTACGGGCCATACTGCTCATCGGGCAGAAAAATTCCGCTCAATGTTACAATGTGTCGTTTAAAAATAATATGCAGCGCAGTGCATCGAGTTTAGGTGTGCCACGCAGGGCAACAAAAAAAAAATTATTTAGCTGCAACTCCTTGGCTGCTTACTGGCTGCAACTCCTTCTTACGTCAGCTGGGCGTCGCCGGGCTGGCACGCTGACGTTCCCTCGAAGGTGCAGGCGGCGGGCTGCCTCCCGCACTCGGTTTCTGCTGCTGCTGACCTGGGCCTATGGGCTCAGGCGGCGCCGGTGCTGGTCCTCGCACAGACTATTTATTTTCCGCTGCATATACGGATATTCTCGGCTAGTGATGCCGGGATGAGGATGTCCTAAGTGTGTTTCGGTTTCAGTTTAAGTTTCAGTAGAGCCTGGAACCTTCGAATTCTATGGTCAGGCGGCGACTTTCTTCATAACGGGGGTCTCAATCTTTTGCTCAGCCACATCAGCCATTTCGATTTACTGTTGGTTTTACTTCCACAGAATGACGGAGACACGTTAAATTATTCGGTCTTGAGTTTGCAAATCACGATTCGTAGTAGATCATGTATAGTATCACGATTCGTAGTAGATCATATCGTAGTTGTTTGTAGGGGGGCCGATCGAGGTTTCCAACGATAAGCAGCGATCACGTAGAGGATGAAAAAACACCAATTCCCACGGCGCAAAGCGAAACAATTCCTAGTAGAAAAAAAGCGAAGGCACCAGAATATCGAAATTAAAGAGGCGGGGGCGTCGTGGTAATTCAGTGTGTATTTCTCGCATTCATACATGGAACTAAAAACTAGCTTATAGCCTTATTCCACTGCTACATATTTCAACATTTTGAATGTTGGGGTGATTCCATTGCTACATTTACATTCGGCTACATTCCTTGTTTATTTGAAGTCTGACATGTCAAATATAAATAAGGAAAATATTGCACAAAATTAGTGAGATTGAAGAAATAGCTATCAGCAGGTTCTACGCAATGCTACTGTGACAATGGCCAGTTTGGAAGATGGGGAAGAGGATCTCTTGACGGTATACAATGCGATTGCCGAGGAGGACCCATTGCCTCCACATACATAAAGATCTGCGCCAATCCCCGTGAATCTGAGAGTTTGTCAGTAACAAAGAATAATAAACCATGACGAATACTGGATCTATATTACAGAAGTGTTATGGTTGTTTTTGGGAACAAGGCGTGCCTCATTTGATAAGTTTGTGGGTGAACTACAGGGGCATAAGAAAAAGGATACCAATTTTAGGAACGCTTTACCATTAGATAAGCGTATTGATATAACCTTGTATACTCTGGAATCTTTTGCGGAGAACCGCAGACTTGGAAGGCTTTTGGAGTGTTCTCCTCGATGGTAGAAAAGATTTTACACGAGATCTGCGTGGAGCTTTACAGAGTGTTTGCTCCAAAGGACTTGCCTCGTGTTTTATTTACACAGAAGAAGGTAGAAGAGTGCGTAAAAGGGATCGGAGCTTAAATTTTTGGTATTTTTAACAAAAATACCGAAAATGTATGGAACATTTTTTTGAATGACCTCATTTATTTTGTATGAAAAAATACGGAACATACCCCAAAAATGTAGAAAAATGTAGCAGTGGAATAAGGCTATTACAGAAAAAGAGCCGCTTAGGCGAGCACGGGAGACCGACGAAAACCGATCCCGAACTCCGGAGAGCGAGAGCGTAAGCTCAGAAGAGGGCGAGAGCGGACGAGAGCGAAAGCTCTGTCCGCAGAGGCGGCACAGTGGCCCCTCGCATAAACATTCCGCCCCCCCGTGCAAGCACCCGGGTTGCAACATAGGTCTTGCTACGGCTGGTGGCAGGCTCCGGACACGACCCATCCGAAAACCGTGCTCTGGGCCACTGGTAGTCCTTCCTGGATCTTCATGAAGCCAGATTGCATCACACGCGGATACATATCCGCGCCTAGGACCACGGAGATGGTCGCGGGTAGGTAAAACCGCTCATCAGCCAGGGTAACGTCCCGGAAGTGGGCCCGCACCGTCTCGCTCAGCTCCCGGACTGGAGTGCGAATGCGCACATGGGGTTCGACTTTGAATACGACCTCAAACCGGACACTCCTGTGTCCTGGGACCTGCGTCCCGGTATGGATCCGTACCAGCGCAGTCGGTAGCAGGTTCACGCTGTGCCGCTGCAACAGCGACGACAGTGAAGGAGCGGTGGCCTCGCTCTGCGGGCTCTTCGGACGGGTGGCGGAAAACTGCCCATGCGCGGCGGACGGCTGCTGATGAGCCCTCGAAGCACGCTGTGGTGTGATGGTCGAGGACCGAGGAGTGGCGGACGAACGAGGAGGGCCGAGGGATAGCGGGGGCACGCCGTGGAGTGGCGGATGAGGGCCGACGAATGGCTGGAGGACGCCGTGGAGTGGCGGATGAGGGCCGACGCACGGCTGGGGAACGCCGTGGAGCAACAGACGACCGGCGACGAGCAGCCGAAGAGTTCCGTGGGGAGTGATTCGGCGATCGGCGAGCCTCCTGACGCGGCTGGCGCGCAGTCACCGGTTGCTCGAAAAGGTGCAGCAACGTGTGATGATCCTGGCCGCACGTTTTGCAACAGTCCCCTCGCCGGCACGCTCCGTCGGAATGCTCGTGCGCCAAGCAACTGGGGCAGTACCGGTTGGCGAGGACTGCCCGTAGCCGCTTCTCGGCACTCAAGCGCAGAAATCGGCGGCACTTCCGTAACGGATGAATCCCAGTGCAGACTCGGCATCGGTAGGAGTTGGTACCTCGATTACATCTGCTTTCCAATGCGTTGGGGCTGCGTGGACGTGGAGACATCGTGCTTGATATGTCTAGCGGAATAGGAGAAAAAACGCGGCAATCAGTACTGGTAAAATATTACAAATTGGACAACTACAAAACAGCACGGTGACGTGGAACATTGGACTGGACGGACGACCGGTTATTGCGCGCAAGCCGGTGCTTCCATCGGCAGAAGCACGACCTTGGCGATGGGACGCTTGATGAGCCCTCGCGCAGTGCGGATATCGACCACCCGGACATGGCCATCGGATCCTGGAAACACTGCGTCAACTCGGCCTAATCGCCACTCATTGGACGGAAGGTTGTCCTCCTTGACAACCACCATATCTCCGACCTTGAGATCTCGTGTGGGGGCTCGCCACTTATTTCGCTTATGGAGTTCCTTCAGGTACTCTTCCTTCCATCACAGACGAAATTGCTGATGGAGAGCCTTCAGATGTTGCCAGCGGTTTATAATGGTCGTGGTGTCCCCCTTGATCTCAGGTTCCACTATCGCCAGGAGAGGGCCTCCCACCAAGAAGTGCCCAGGAGTAAGGGCTAATAAGTCAGCGGGGTCTTCGGACATTGTCGCGAGCGGACGCGAATTCAAGCACGCTTCGATCCTAGCCAGGAGCGTAGACAGCTCTTCGAAAGTGTACTTCCGCGTGGCAGTAGACTTGTAGAACAAGGTCTTGAAACTTTTGACGCCCGCCTCCCACAAGCCTCCCATGTGGGGGCTCCCGGAGGGATGAAATCCCAAAGCAGCTGCTGGTGACTATAGGCACTCGTCACAGCCCCCTTGAGAGCCTGGAGGAAATCGCGGGAGAGTAGGCTAGCCGCACCCACGAAGGTCTTTCCATTGTTCTACTGCACTTGACGGGGGCATCCCCTTCGGGACAAGAAACGGGCGAAAGCGGCGAGAAATTTTTCAGTCGTGAGGTCGGAGGTCGGCTCTAAATGGATGGCCTTGGTGGAGAAGCACACGAATACCAACACATACCCTTTTGTAATGAGGCAGGCTCGTCCCGTATAGTTCTTTATGTCAAAGGGTCCAGCATAGTCCATGCCGGTGTGTGTGAAGGGACGCGAGAAAGACGCCCGTTCCTTGGGTAGCTCTCCCATGAGTTGCGTTTGCAACTTCTTTTTGTGGATGACGCATACCTTGCACGAATAAATCACGGACTTGACCAAATTCCTCACCTTCGGAATCTAAAATTTGGAACGGATCAGACGGATCATCAACTGATTGCCGCCGTGCAGCGTTATGCGATGAGTAAAATGGACGAGGAGACGAGACAGATGGCAGTTGTGTGGAAGGATTACCGGATGCCGTTCGTCATATTGGAGGTGTTCAGAGGCTGTAACCCGGCCGGAAGCTCTTATGAGCCCTTGAGAATCCAGAAACGGGTTCAAGTTTTGAATCGGACTGCCTGCTAGCAGTGGACGCTTTTGGCTTAAACAGCCAATCTCCTGGATGAGATGCTGGCGTTGCGTGACGGAAATTAGAAGACGTTCGGCCGACGCAATCTCAGAAGAAGTCAAGTGGTCTTCAAACGAAGTCTTGGCCTCTCGCGAGCGCTGGATGAAGCGCCGAACATAAGCGAGGACTCGCAACGCCTTGTCGAAGGTGGAAAAACGCTCAAGAATATCTTCCGGCGGGGCCTTTACAACGTGGACCTTAACTGCTCGCTTCTCGAGTTCAGTCTCGGGGGAGTCATTGCCTTGACTGGGCCACTCAGAACGCGGCCCTTGCAGCCATGCAGGACCATGCCACCACAACTGACTGTCCGCGAGGTCTTGCAGCCCTACTCCCCGGCTAGCGAGATCTGCCGGATTATGCTCGGACCGGACATGTGCCCATTTCTCCACTTCCGTGCATTGAGTGATCTTCGTCACCATATTTGCCACGAATGTTGTCCAGTGGCATGCCGGCTTATGCAACCAGGCGAGAACAATGGTCGAGTCCGTCCAACAATGGAGAGCGGACGCCGGCCCGGGCATCTTCGGAAGAATGGCGTTGACCATCTCGGCTAACAGGACGGCTCCGCACAACTCCAGCCTCGGGAGTGAAACCGTCTTGACTGGGGCCACCCGCGTTTTTGCCGTTAGCAAGTTCACCGCTACCGTGGACCCCACCTCAACTCGAACGTAAATGGCGGCGCCATAAGCCTTTTGAGAGGCGTCGCAGAAGCCGTGATGCTCCACCTTTAAGTGTGGTCGGAACGCGACCCAGCGGGGAATGCGGATCTGATCGAGCGCTGAGTAACTTTTCAGGAAGTCAACCCATCTTTCGCAGAAGTCTTGAGGGAGGACATCGTCCCAACCCAGATCCTGGAGCCAAATGTTCTGCATGAAAATTTTCGCCCGGACAATGAAGGGGGCTAGCCAGCCGGCTGGATCGAACAACTTGGCAATTTGGGAAAGGACCTGACGCTTCGAGAACGATGATCCCAGGGTCAATTCTGGCGGAATGAAGAAGAACTCATCAGACGTAGCCTTCCAACGTACGCCGAGAGTCTTGGCCGTGCTTTCTGCGTCGATTTCAAGGAAATCAGCCCGAAGGAGATGGTCAGGCTGGATATTTGCCAAAATCGCCTTGCTATTGGACGTCCATTTCCTAAGTGGGAACCCTGCCGAACCCAGGGCCCCCTCGAGCTCTTGGATAGCTGCCTGCGCCTCCGACTTTGAGTCTGACCCAGCGAGCACGTCGTCGACGTACATGAAATGTCGGATGATTAGACTCGCCTGCGGATACCTTAAATCTTCGTCCTTGGCGAGCTGTTGCAGGACGCGTGTTGCCAGGAATGGGGCACAATTGATCCCGAAGGTCACCGTCTTTAACGCGTAGTCGCGGATTTCCCTGTCGGGGTTGCGAAACAGTATGCGTTGGAGCGGGGTATGCCGGGGGTCTACCCAAATTTGCCGATACATCTTCTCGATGTCGGCGTTGAAAACGAACCTGAAGTATCGCCACTTCAGGATCTGAATAGTCAGGTCGGACTGTAAGACTGGGCCCGCGAATAGAATGTCATTCAGACTGGTCCCGTTTGCGGAAGGGCTAGAGGCATTAAAAACTACCCGCACTTTAGTAGTCGTGCTTTCGGGCTTGAGAACGGCATGATGCGGAAGGTAATATGTGGCGGAGCTGCTCGTCGTAGGAACCTCGGTCATGTGTCCCAAGTCGAGGTACTCTTGGATCACAGCGTCATACCGGGCTTTGAGGAGAGGATCTCTTTTCAGGCGCTGCTCGTTCCGGAGGAACTGAGCTAGAGCGAAGGATCGTGAAGCTGCTAGCTCGGAACCCTCGTGCTCGGGGTCGCGCAAGGCGAGCGTCACAACATATTTGCCACGATAATCCCTTTTGGTAGTTTTCACGAAATTCTGTTCGCAAAAAGAATCAGCCTCGGAGACGATCTGAGTGGGAACTTCCTCCACCTCCCAGAATTTAGTGAGGAGCTGATCCAGGGAGTCTTCGAGGCGACATGTAACTCGCGTGGAGAAGGCAGCCACGCTGCGGGGGCCTGTCGAGTGGATTGGGCCTGTCAACACCCACCCGAAAATTGTTTCCTGGCCGAGAAGCGAACCGCAAATGTTCGTTTTGAAGTTGCCGAGGAGGATCGAAGGAAGAATATCTGCTCCTATTAAGACATCGATCTGGGAGCTCTCGAAGAATTTGGGGTCCGCAAGGGGGACGTCAGGGAGGTCCTTAAGAAGATCCCGTGGGATCGGATACGACGGCAGATTACCGGCCAGCTGCGGAAGAACATAAGCTGTAGTGTCTACTTGGATTCCCGGTCTGGAAGGCGACTGAATGGAGAAATTGCACAGTTTAGTCGACTGGGCGGCAACGGTCTGGTTCAGGCCGGACACTTGGGCCTGGATAGTCTCGAAAGGAAGTCTGACTAGGTTGAACAGCCGTTCCGTAATGAAGGTCGCTTCCGACCCAGAATCAATCAACGCTCGCGCTTGGTAATTGCATCCCCGATGGCACACGTTAATAAGGGCCGTGCCCAATAGGACGGCTCTTGAACCAGTGGCGAAGCATATTTGCACATCGGCGGAGTCGTCTGAGGCACCAGTGCCTCCTGGAGTAGGCGCGGGCCGAGGCCTGGCTGCCGTCGACGGCCTCGGAGCGGTCGCGAAAGGATTACCGCGGTGCAGGAGGGTGTGATGCCGGCTGTGGCATGTGAAACAGCTGTGGGCACAGGTGCAGTCCCGTTGCTGGTGCCCTCGGGCAAAACAGTTAAGGCAAAGTTGCCTTCTCTTGATGTAGTCGGAGCGACCATCCACGTCCATTTCGAGGAACCGTGGACATATGCGAATGGGATGGTTCTCCCTAGAACAGAGATCACACCCCCTGGGCGCTGGAGCCACCCTGGCCTCATACGAGTTGAGCCTGCGCGGTGGAGCGCTCGTAGTTGACGGTCTTGGCGGAACTTGCCCCGAACCGCTAGGTCTGATGTCGTCGATTGCCTCCAGAGTCCGATAGCGCTCTGTCAGGAATGCGTCCATCTCACCCCAGGTTGGAATTTCGGCCTTGTTGTGGACTGTTTGCTCCCACAGAGAAAGCGTGATCTTGGGAAGCTTCAACGAAACCATATATATCAGGAGACAATCCCAAGCCTCGACATTAATGGAAGACATGCGTAAGGCAGTGAGGCAACTCTGAATGGTGCCTTGTAGCTCTTTTAGAGCGGCTCCGGACTCTTGGGGAACAGTCTGGATATTGAAGAGGATCTTCAACTGACTGTTCACCAAAGACCGCCGATTTTCGAAACGATCGGTCAGGCCTTGCCACGCTGAGACGAAACCTTCATTGGTTAGCGGGGCCTTACAGACAATGGCGTGCGCGTCGCCACTTGTCTTCGACAACAGGTGGAACAGCTTTTCCACCGGTGTGAGCACCGAGTTTCGGATATAAATGGCGGTGAACAAGTCTCTGAATGTGGGCCACCGAAGGTAATCACCAGCGAAAACTTCGGTGTCCACTGGCGGTACCCGGCACCCCGTAGAAGCGGGCAGTTGGCTGGGTGCGGGAGCCTGAGCGGGCTGGACGGCGGCCTTTTCTACCACTTCCTGAAGATGGGCAACACACCTCGAAAAAACGGTGTAACAGTAGCTGTATTTGGATCTCAGCACTGTTGAAGTGGCAGGGTCATCAGCGGACACGGATAGAAGGTCTAAGCAGCTCCTGTAGTCCTTTTTTACATCTTCCCATAAGCCCCGGACTTCGTCCAGATGGACTCGGCACATGTAGGGGGAGAAACTGTCAGTGCCAGGGGCGCCCGGAGTATGGATGTCAGCTTCGAACTGGCTAACTCCGTCCGTCGTGGCCGTGAACTTCTTCAGGGCGACTTCTAACGCACTCTGTGCCATCTTTGCGACTGACCGAGTAAGCCTTGGCTCAGGATCGTAGACAGTGTCGACTGACTCGTCGCTTTTTGCCTTTGGAATGGCAGTGGCAGCCTTTGGCTTTAATTGGGACGACCGCGGAGACGCGGATTGCGACCTGTCTAAGCGGATGGATGGGATCAGACGGGGCTTTTTGTCGCCTCCCGTGGGCATTCTCCTCAGCTGATCAGAAGAATAAGAATCTGATAAGAATCAAGGTTGCATACGGCCGCTCACGATGGTTGAAATATTGCAGTATTTTTAGTACAGCGGACAAAAAACCCCAAAACAATCCAGAAATCCCTTGCCAGGGAATAATTTGAAGCCCAAAAAAATCAACGGAGTCAGGCAAAAGTGGCGCGGGCTCGAGGAGGCACAGACGAAAATTCGGTCAGAAAACACTCTTGACGGCCGACTGCTGCTGCGGGCGGATATTGCACTATGCGGATCAGCAGAAAAAAATAGCCAAAATTGGCAGGAAAATTGCGGTCGGGAACGAAAAAAAATGGAAATATAATATTTCGGTAGAAATATATGTACTGCTTGGCTCAGACGTGGATCTCAAATATTTTTGCCGTTGACACAGGAGAAAAATTAGGCTCGCGACAGGGTCGATCGGTTGCCGTAATCCCAAAATCAATTAATTAATAATTTCCTTAATAATTAGTAACCGGAAACAATATTTACTCTTTTTTATTTACTGCGAAGCCGGAAAGGTGGACTTAAGAAACCTTGGCTTGGTTTGACAAAGCCTCACTGCTTGCCGTCGGCAACGCAGTGCGTGTGCAAAAGACGGAACACCAAAAAACCCAGCAACAGCAATAACTCGGCTGCGGCGGAAAACCCAAAGATTTGGACAAAAGCAATCGCGGTCCCGCCCGTGTGGATTTGCAATAGTTGTTTCTTTTCCTTTTTAATAATTAATAATTAATTATTCTTAAACGTAATATCGAGAATAATAATATCGAGAAACCGGAAAGGTGGACTTAACAAACCCTTGGCTTGGTTCGGCAACGGCCTCCCTGCTTGCCGTCGGCAAAGCAGTGCGTGTGCAAAGAGACGGAACAACAACGGAAAAAATGCAACAGCAATAACTCGGCTGCTGCGGAATGTCCAAAAAAATGAAAAAGCAATCGCGGTCCCGCCCGTGTGGATTTGCAGTAATAATTATTAATAATTGTTGGATGTCTCTTCTTTTTAATTTGTATTTAAATTCGTATTTGATTTAATTTAAAATTTCCTGGAATCGGTGCAGAAAATATTCAAGAAAATATTCAAGGGCATGCATGCATATGTATGTAAGGGCACAGTAGAGCATCGATGAAGTGGACTGTATTAATTGACTGTCTTGAAAAGGACAGTAAAATTATGTGGCGAAAAAAAGACACGCACCGGAATGAACACAGAAAGAATATCGAAACAACGGCAGACTGTTCGGCGAACAGGGAAAATTACCGCACAGTGCACACTCGTTGGCCGATATTGTTAGTCTTTCTTTTTTCACCACACAATTTCACTTTTCACTTGCAGAGTTTTAATTGCGCCGACATATAATAATATGTGTACATACATATGTGCCAGCATGTATGGGATGAATGCGCACACTTATATATGTACATATGCCGCGACCGTTTGCACTTTGATGTACGGACCAAAAACGGCGCGGAATATGGCGGCGCGAAAAAGAAACGAAGCGGAGACAAATGGGACGAATATTGACGAGGAGGAATGAAATTCTCAACTGCCGTTATGTCAGGAAAATTCGCGGAGGTGGAATTGACACGGAAAAATAATCTTGCAGCAGTGCGACCGAAATGGAATGTTCGGAGCTCTGCTGAAGACCGGCAGTGAGAAAAATGACGAAAATTCGTACTTATCTTGGGGAACCAAAGGCCGGAACTGCTGGCAGAAGAAGAATCCTTATCCGGCTCGAAGGACCAGTGTTTGTAGGGGGGCCGATCGAGGTTTCCAACGATAAGCAGCGATCACGTAGAGGATGAAAAAACACCAATTCCCACGGCAAAGCGAAACAATTCCGAGTAGAAAAAAAGCGAAGGCACCAGAATATCGAAATTAAAGAGGCGGGGGCGTCGTGGTAATTCAGTGTGTATTTCTCGCATTCATACATGGAACTAAAAACTAGCTTACAGAAAAAGAGCCGCTGAGGCGAGCACGGGAGACCGACGAAAACCGATTCCGAACTCCGGAGAGCGAGAGCGTAAGCTCAGAAGAGGGCGAGAGCGGACAGAGCTTTCGCTCTCGTCCGCAGAGGCGGCACAGTGGCCCCTCGCATAAACAGTAGTAATATGGAAGATTTTATAGGTTTGTGCTGACTGCTGCTCATTCTTTAGTTTTTTATTTATTAATTATTATTATTTTTTTTTTTTGCTGGAAAAGTCGCCGGTTGCTGGATTCTTGATTATCCGTTCACACTTAGGAAAATCGATTTCTTTTTTTCCACACATTTATGATTCGACGTCACGGTCGCCATATAAGAAGTATTATAAGTCACCATATAATAAGTCATTTCTAGGTTTTGGGTTTTAAGATTGTTTTTATTAATTGGAGCAGGCAAGGTCCCGCTCCAATGAAAGTAGATTTATTAATGTCTTAAATTATTCATACAAAAGGTTTCTTAGCCTAATTCAGGTAGCAGCGCTGCCGGCGTAGGCTGCAGCGCTGCGACGCTTATATGCATATACATATAAGTAAGCGACGGTGAAGGGTCGATGAGATAGGGGGAAGGTATTATGTTTACGTATGTCGCGCATGTATGAAATGGGGACTCAGCACTTGGATAGCCCATGGCAAGGGTCTTTGACTTATAAATTAAGTGCATTAATATATTTGTATTTATTGTATTTATTTATGCATAACACTGAGTACAGTGTGCATTCGCTATGTGAACATACTACACCACCCTTCCGGCTTCGCAATTGTTTCATGGGCAAACAATAAATAATTTTTTGTAATAATTATTTATTTATTGATGGTTTTTTGGATTCCGGTACAGTTTATAAATTTTCTGGGCCTCATTTTTGTCAAATAAAATATAAAGCAAGCTCCACGTCCGAGCCACGCAATATATATATACCGAGGAAATCTTTATATTTTACATATCCGTCCGACGACATAAAGGTCTCGTTTTTTCCTGCCTACCTACTGGTTACCGATTCTGCGGTCCACTTCGCATAAGGCACCATCCGCCTTTATTACCGAATTTCTGCTGCCTATTAGCTTCAACCGGCTTCATTGGGCCGAGTCGCCGCTTCTGATCGCGTCAAGAGCATTAGTGTGACCGCCCTGCTCCGTACGAGACGCTTGTGGCTCACGCGCGTCGACACACGCTAATCGGCAGAATTCGATTCGGAGAATGCCCACGGGAGACGACAAGAAGCCGCGTACGATCCCATCAATCCGTTTGGACAGGTCCCAATCCGCATCTCCGCGGCCCTTTCATCCGAAATCTAGGTCCCCCGTTATCAATCCACGGACTAGTAGCGTCATTTCTTCAAATACAAGCCTAGGTTTATCGACAAAACAAACTCGGTCGACCACAAAAATGGCTCAAGCCGCTATCGATACCGCCGTAAGGAAATTCACAGCCACTACGGACCGTGTGAGCCAATTTAAGGCCAATATCCACACTCCGGGCACCCCAGAAACGACCAGCCTCTCCCCCCACATGTGTCAAATACGTTGCGATCAGATCCCGGCACTTTGGGAAATAGTGGAGAGTGATTACGACAGCTGTTCTGATCTTCTTGCGGCACCCGCTGAAAGTTCAACGGTAGGACTAAGACTCCAGTCAAAATACGAATATTGTTTTTCGGTCTACGAAAGGTGTGTAGCCAATCTCCAAGAGCTCAAAGAGAAAGCCGCCTCTCAGTCCGCTCAGGCTTCCGCACCCAGCCAACTGCCCACTTCTACTGGCTGCCGGTTACCGCCAGTGGGCACCGAAGTTTTCGCTGGTGATTACCTTCGGTGGCCCACATTCAGAGATTTGTTCACCGCCATATATATCCGCAACTCGGGGCTCACTGGTGGAAAAGTTGTTCCACCTGTTGTCGAAAACAAGTGGCGACGCGCACGCCATTGTCTGTAAGGCCCCGCAAACCAATGAAGGTTTCGACTCAGCGTGGCAAGGCCTGACCGAGCGCTTCGAGAATCGGCGGTCCTTGGTCAACAGTCAGTTGAAAATCCTTTTCAACATCCAGACTGTCCTCCAAGAGTCCGGAGCCGCTCTGAAAGACCTACAAGGCACCATTCAGAGTTGCCTCACTTCCTTACGAATGTCCTCCATTAATGTCGAAGCTTGGGATTGTCTCCTGGTATACATACATTATCTCCTTAAAGCTTCCCAAAATCATGCTTTCCATGTGGGAGCAATCAGTTCACAACAAGGCCGAAAATTCAACCTGGAGTGAGTTTGACGCCTTCTTGACAGAGCGCTATCGCACTCTGGAGGCAATCGACGACATCAGACCGAGCGTTTCGGGGCAAATTCCACCAAGATCGGCAACTGCGAGCGCCACACCGCGCTGGCTCAACTCGTATGAGGCCAGGCTTGCTCCAGCGCCCAGGGGATGTGATCTCTGTTCCAGGGAGAACCATCCTATTCGCGTATGTCCACGGTTCCTCGAAATGGACGTGAATGGTCGCTCCGACTATATCAAGAGAAGGCAACTTTGCCTTAACTGTTTTGCCCGAGGGCACCAGCAACGGGATTGCACCAGTGCCCACAGCTGATTTATATGCCACAGCCGGCATCACACCCTCCTGCACCGCGGTAATCCTTTTGCAACCGCTCCAAGTCCGTCTACTACAGCCACGCCTCGGCCCGCGCCTACTCAAAGAGGCACGGGTGCATCAGACGATCCCGCAGATGTGCAAGTATGCTTCGCTTCCGGTTCAAGAGCCGTCCTACTGGGCACTGCCCTCATTAACGTGTGCCATCTGGGGTGCAACTTTCAAGCACGAGCCTTGATTGACTCTGGGTCCGAAGCTACTTTTATTACAGAACGGCTATTCAACTTAGTCAAACTTCAGTTCAAGACTTTCCAAGCCCAAGTGTCCGGCCTGAACCAAACCGTGGCCGACCAGTCCACCAAGTTGTGTACTTTTTAGATTCGATCGCCCTCCAGGCCTGTATCGTATACCAGCGCTTTTTCACTACCTCCTGGCAGGATCGCCATGCAGAAGAAAACACTTTTCTTGGTTTCAATTTAATAGATTTTGTTTTTATTATTCAAGCAGGGAAGGTCCCGCTCCAATGAATGTAGATTTGTTAATATCTTAAATTATTCATACAAAAGGTTCTTAGCCTAATTCAGGTAGCAGCGCTGCCGGCGTAGGCTTCTTTAATTCTTTATTTTTAAGTTTGTTATCTTCTATCATTAATCTAGCTCTTTTATAGGCTACTTCTAACCTATACTTAGATTCTTTAGCGTAATAATCCACTGTTTGTGGGGAAGACAACCAATATGCCACCCTTTAGTTTTTATTAATAATTAAAACGCACGATAGGTTCTATTAATAATATATCTATGTTGTTTATTTGTGGATCGATCGATGTGTGTTTTGGAGTGAAGATCGGCTTCCAATTTATATATCAGCAGTGGACAATGTGTAGCTTAGGAAAACCATGCGCGCATGCCTAGGTGCTGGCGGTCTGCTCTGAACATACTCCCCCCGTTGGAAGAGGTACGGTTCCAACTATTTCAGCATCGACGGGCAGAACGGCTAATTTAGCGACGGCTCTCTTGCGTATACCCATAGCTGTACGGACCATAGCTACTCTGATGACGCCGGGGCGATGACGGTCGGTGCTCCCTGTCTTCCAAAAGTGTTGCTGCGTTTGGCATAGTCGACATCCCTCCAGATACTATCCAACCAAGTTTGGTGTTCTGAAGAGTTGGCAACGTCCTGCCCAAATGAATTTGTTCTGTAGAAATCATTTCAAAGAATAAACCAGCGCCAATTAATAGGTCAATTTGTTGTGATTGATTAAAATAAGGATCAGCGAGCAAAATGTTTTGTGGTATCCTCCAAGATGTTGTATTTATATTGAAGTGAGGCTGATAATCCGTAATGTTGTTGGTCACAACAGCTGCGAACGAAGCACGATAGCTTGCATTCCGTGATTGCGCAATAATGTCGACTGCATTATCAGAGATCATGGAAGATTTTCCGATCCCAGAGATAGAGCTTTCCAATCTTCTATGATTCAAATTTAGTTGACTAGCTAAGCGAGAAGTTATGAAGTTTAGCTGAGAGCCAGAATCTAAAACTGCTCTACAAGGCATAAATTCTCCAGCTCGATTTCTTATGTAAATAATCGCAGTTGGAAGCAACACGTAGTCGATCGGCATAATATTTGAGGGTTTAGGTGGAGGGCTTGATAATTGATGATCAGGTTGCGATGAGGAATGATAGCATGATAATGCTGATGATGTTGATGGCAATGGCTGAGAACTCAAATTTGGATCGCATGACGAAGATGAAAATGAGGTGGATGGTGCGGATGAGTCATGGTTCATGTGCAGTAATGTATGATGCTTCATGTGACAATGTCTGCAAAACGACGACTTACATTGCTGCAAACTATGCCCCTTGCGCAAGCAGTTCAGGCAAAGATGCAACTTCTTGGCTTCCCTATATCGAAGGCTAGGACTGAGGTTCAAAAATCGCGAGCATTTTGTCAGATAATGGTCCTTCGCGTCGCAAAACAAACAAATTGGTTGGTTTGGGTTAGGAGCAGAAGCAATCAGGGAATTTTGTCTGGGAAAGTTTCTTCCCACCTGCTGGCCTGGTGTATGCGCTACCATATCGGTCTCTCTTCCAAGTGAACGGTCGTGTTTTTTTCTTGAGCTCTCGTTTTGTGTTAATTTTTGCATTAAATCTTTTTTTTTTAAATCTTCTACTTTGTGATTAATAAAGTTCCCGTTCACTTCGTGTGCATGCAGCTATTCTGTTTTGTGTATTTAATTGTTATTATTTTCACAATTTAGTTTGTGCTGTCGGTGTTTGCTTTGATTTTTTGCATTCCTCTTCTCCTTCTCCGTTTAGTTTGCGCCGTCGCGACAGCTAAACGTTAAGCTCGCTCCCACGCTCACCCGTTTACCCGCTCTCTCGTTCCCCCGCTCTCTCGGTGCAGCTGCACTCTTATCTCTTCTACGTAAAGGTACAGTGGTAAGTCTTTATAATGTCCGCAATTGTCTGCTTCGCCAAGACCTGTAAAAAGGCAATTACTACTAATGATCTTACAGTCGGCTGCTGGCTGTGTGACAACATTGTGCATGCCAAGTGCATTGGTGTTGTTGCTCGGACGGTGGACGATGTAAGAAGAAACATCGGTCTGCGTTACTGCTGCGAGGCATGTCGCGAGGTTGAAAGAGAAATGATGTCTTTTATGCGGCAGACCAAGGGCGGTTTTAAAGACATATTATCGAGTTTTCGTAAAACTCATGATATGCTCTTGGCGCTGGACACTCAATTTAATAGCCTTAAACTATTAAATGAGTCTCCTAGGCGCAAAAGAACCGCAACTGGTCTGCAGCATATAGGCGGATCTCAACAACCAGCGGCGGACTCCCAACAGCGGCCTCTCTCAACACAGCCCTCCACCTCTGAATTTAGTCAAAGAGTTCTGAGATCGAGTGGCAAAAAAAATTCGGCATCCGAATGCGTTGCGGGAGGGACCGCTCCCCCGATAATTTCCGTTTTGTCCCCTGGGGGGTCTCAAATACTGACCCCTCAAAGCCCCGTTAATTTACCTGCTCAGGGTATCAGGCCCGGACTACCGGCCGATATCGGCAATGCAGACAATCAGTCTGCAGCGCCGAAAGCCCTCGTAGTAATACCACCTACGAAACAGATATTTGTTTCGCGGCTCTCCCCTGCTCAGACATCGGAAGATGTTATTGCCTTTATCCAAGGCAAAACTCGAGCTGAAAAAATACAAATAAAGGTGGAAAAATTCAAATTTTCTTATGCTAGGAATATTTCATCTTTTAAAATAAATGTCCCGAATGAACTCTTTGAAACAATATGCTCTACCAATTTCTGGCCAGAGTATATTGTCGTCAAAGAGTTTGAAGCTAAGAAAAAGAAACGGCCGCCAGTAGGAATAAGTCTTTCCAGGCCCGACCAGACCACTGCGCCCTCTACGACATCCGCTCCAAAAAACTAATTAATTCCCTCTCTATCTCCTATCAGAATGCAAGAGGCCTACGTAGTAAGCTTCCCAAATTGTATTCTGATAGTCTCTCGTTTGGATCCCAGGTTATTGTGTTCACAGAAACCTGGTTAAAGCCGGAGATTCTGAGCTTCGAAGTTTTCCCAGCTGTGTTCACAATATATCGGCTGGATCGGCCTATCAGACGTGGGGGTGGTGTCCTCATAGCGGTTGACTCCACTCTCGCGTCTGAATTAATAACTTTCGAGGAGTTCGATGTTGAATTCCTCTATGTGAAGCTAACCATCAATGGTAGCTCTATTTTCATTACCTGTTCATACATTCCTCCTATGTCCGAACTTCCTATTTATTGGAACCATCTTTCCGCTATCCAAACGGTTTTCAACCGACTTTCGAATAAGGATCATTTAGTAGTTCTTGGTGATTTTAATATCCCAGGGGCTATTTGGTCCTCAAATACTTCCTCTAATGTACTTTTCACTTCCACACAGCATGATTTTATTGCTGGCTTGCTCGACATTTCGCTGTCTCAAGTCAACCATGTACGAAATTCCCTAGAGCGCTTGCTTGATCTCTGTTTTGTCTCAGATCCGGCAAGAGTCAGTTTAGCCAGGGTGGCGCCGTTGACGCTTCCCGAAGATCCCTATCATCCGACTTTCGACTTGACTCTCGACATTGGGACTGACTTACAGAACATATCTGACTTTCCAGCCAAGAAAGTCCTTTGTTTTCGCAAAACGGACTTCAAACGGCTGAATAACTATATTTTAGATTTTAATTGGTCCGATTTATACATGTGCACTGACATGTCAGCAGCCGTGGATATTTTTTTCAGTGCCATAAATTCCTTTTTTACTGAATGTGTTCCGCTATACTATCCATCAACATCGAATAAGCCTCCTTGGTTTACTAAAGAGTTGAGTCATCTTAAAAACAAAAAATCTAGGCTGTATACTAAATATAAATGTACCGGTTCTAACTCTGCCCTATCCCTTTATTTATCTGCTCGGTCAAGATTTACCATGTTGAACGCGCAGTGTTACAAAAATTATTTGACTCGTTGTAGGGTCCAGATCTCTCAGGACCCAAAACAGTTTTATAATTTTGTTAACACTAAACGTAAGCCAATTACGCATCCTTCCTCGCTTTCGTTTGAAAATACAACCGTAAAAAATGATCGGGCTATTGCCGATCTGTTTGAGCAGTTTTTTCAAACCACTTACTCAACTTCAACTGACTGTAACCAGACTTATTCCTACATCATGCCCAAATCGAGCCTTATTTTCAGTCCTACTTTAGACGAAAGCACTATTCTTTCAGATCTTCATCGCGTTAAGCCCATTTATTCGCCAGGTCCCGACGGTATATCTGGCTGTGTGCTTAGGTATTGTGCCGACGCCCTGTGCAATCCCCTTCTAAAATTGTTTACCTTGTCGCTAGAAACCTCCCACTTTCCCCTTATTTGGAAGGAATCATTTGTTATTCCTCTCCACAAAAAAAGTAGCAAATCGGTTGCCAGCAACTATAGAGGAATCTCTAAGTTGTCGGCCATTCCAAAACTTTTCGAGAAAATCATTACTCCACATTTGCAACACCTGTGTAGATCAATTATTTCTCCATGTCAGCATGGTTTTTTAAAGCGTAGATCAACGACAACCAATCTTTTAGAGTTCACTTCCTTCTTAGTTAGGGGCTTCCATAAGGGCTTTCAGACAGACGTAATCTATACTGATTTCAGTAAAGCATTTGATTCTGTCAACCATTCTCTTCTTGTTCGGAAACTCGATCTAATGGGATTTCCGGTTGATCTTCTTAGTTGGATCTCAAGTTATCTGAATGGCAGAACGCAAAAGGTCCTCTTTAAAAATTCTTTATCTAATGTTCTTAGGGTTACTTCTGGCGTCCCGCAAGGGAGCCATTTGGGTCCCCTGTTGTTTACATTATTTATCAACGACCTGCCGAAAGTTCTGACTAACTCCAGAGTACTTATGTACGCGGACGACGTCAAACTTTGCGTGCAATATAAGGACGCTTCCTGCCAGTCTGATTTACAAACAGATCTCAATAACTTCCAAACATGGTGCCGCATAAACTTATTGAACCTAAACGGCTCTAAATGCAAGCTAATGATTTTCTCTCGTGTCACTCCCAAGCTCGCGACTTACACGCTTAACTGCTGCTCTTTGGAAAGAATTAATATAGTCGATGATTTGGGTGTCCGACTGGACCCTAAACTTGACTTTATCGATCATATTTCGTGCATGGTGAATAAAGCCAGAGGTGTGCTTGGTTTCATTAAACGGTGGTCGAAAGAATTCAATGACCCCTATGTTACAAAATCCTTATATATTTCGTTAGTTCGTCCTATCTTAGAATATGGAGCTTGCGTCTGGAGCCCTCAGCCCAAAGCGCGGTACGACTGAAGGCAAGCCAGAGCTGGAAGAACTACCACACCGGGCACGGCAAGATCCTGAACGAAATAAACAATCGGCTAACAGAAAATACTGATTACATGACAACCGAAATGAGATTCGGCAATGCATACACCACAACATACCCCACAAGGGAAGAGTGGAGAAGAGGAAGTGTAACCGATCCAGATGAGGTATCACTCTACACCGACGGTTCAAAAATGAGCGGCGGGGTAGGGGCCGGAATCTATGCCGAAACCTGGGGGATAGAAGAGTCCTTCCACCTCCCAGGGTCAGCAACAGTGTTCCAGGCGGAAGTTCTCGGGATATTGAAAGCAGCTGAACTTTCATTGGACCGAGACCTCCGGAATACCAAGGTAAGGATATACTCGGATAGCCAAGCGGCCATCAAATCTATCGCAACAGCCAAGACCACATCTACATTAGTGGCCAAATGCAAGGAGGCACTAAACAGACTAGCGGAAAACAACAGGGTACAGATAACCTGGGTACCCGGACATAATGACATCCCCGGCAACGAAAAAGCCGATGAACTGGCCAGGAAAGGGTCAGAAGAAATCACACTAACAACAGATATCCAAGTATCTCTAAACACGGTGCAAGCTGAAATTCACGACCACTTCAAATCATTCGCCAGCAAGGAATGGTCGTTGAAAGCTGAGCACAGAAGATCGAAACTATGCTGGCCCGAATTCAACAGGAGAAGGACAGCGGATCTGGTCTCCAAAAGTAAATCGGATATTAGGAGGATAACGGCAGCCATCACCGGCCACTGGCCAATAGGCACGCACCCCTGTAAGATGGGCCTACCCTACAACCCACACTGCAGAAGCTGCAAAGAACCGGACGAGCAGGAGACGCCGGAGCATCTACTGTGTCACTGCCCGGCTTTCAACCAGATAAGAGCGCGTCACTTCGGAGCACACCAACTCGGGTCACTAGGGGAAGTGGGAAGGCAGACAGTGAATGCCATCCTAGCGTACCTGAATGACACGGGCTGGTACTGAAGGGAAGCGCGGAATACCACCAAATCGAGGGTGTGGTTCAAAACGGAGCTAAGCTCTAATTGGAGGTTACCTAGCCAAGGGTAACCTCACCACTTGCACCTACCTACCTAGTCGAGGGTTTGGGCGGCTCAGGGCTGGCCCAGGGTTGTCACAGATATTTATTTGTATCGGACGTGGTTGCTGGAATAGAAAGCCGACCCCGTCCCAGAGTAGAAGTCAGGGTGAATTACACGGTAACTGAGAATCGTACTGGTTTATTCACGGGAAGTGACAAAGTTTAAGCATATGTGAGCGGTTCGTGCTACTCGTTCGGCTCGTCCGGCGTCCGGGCGGTTCGTCTCTCTCCACAGCGAAGGCGGCGTTCCACAGCGAGTCGTCGTTCCGCGTGGCCTCTCAGGGGGGTGGCGCGAAGGTGCGGGCGTGGCCGTGGATCGTCGTCCGGGGTCGTCTTGGGGCGCTGTAAAGACAGAATGATCCCTTAGGCGGCCATTTAGGTCATCCGTCGGGGAGGTGAGTACCCTAGTCGGCGACCGTTCAGATCTGTCGAGAGAGAAATCCTTAAGCGGCCATTCAGGTCAGCCACAGGAGTAAGCGAGAACCCTAATGATGACCATTCAGATCCAACAGAGAGAGAACTCCTTAGGCGGCCATTCAGGTCAGCCACAGGAGTAAGCGAGAACCCTATTTATGACCATTCAGATCCAGCAGAGAGAGAAATCCTTAGGCGGCCATTCAGGTCAGCCACAGGAGTAAGCGAGAACCCTAATTATGACCATTCATAATCTATAGATTCTAGGAGGGCGGGAGGGTATTAAGAGCGCTAACTACCAATTATTTATTCCAACTTACTGGTTTGTCTTACCATACGCGCGCGTATTTAAATTCAATATTCAAATTCATCTTCTCTGTTTCTTATCTGTTTGTTCTCTGTTTATTTATTGTCGTTTTTTTTAGTCTTTACATTTAAATCATTACTTTTTCCCATACTTTTTATTTATCCTATTTACTTATATTTATAGGTGGTTTTATATATATTTTTTTTTTTTTAATTGCCAACCGGAAGTAGTAGTAATCGCAGATCTTACTTTTCGATATCTCTCTTTCTTAACCAATTGTATCGATCCTTATATTCTAATACAATGTTCACACTATCGTTATGTTACAATGTTTTTACTATGTACAATAAGGTTATTCTACTATGTTCCTACGCTATGTACAATAAGGTATTTCTACTATGATCCTACAACTCGGCCGTCCTGACTTTTAGGATCTCCCGATCCTCGCCGACATAGCTCTTGTTATTCTTCTATATACATTGTTTTTTTCGTTATCCCCTACTTCTTCATTATCATCATCATCTTTACATTTTGTATATTTCTTCTTTACATATAATTTGTTATTTACATTCTCTGGTTCATCATTCTCTACATTTAGTTCATCGTCTTCTTCACTTACTTCATCATTTTCCATATTTAATTCCTTATTCATTACTTTTAATTCCATCTCTGTAACATTTACTTCATCGTCTTCCATACTTAATTCATCATTCTCTACATTTAATTCATCTTACTCTACATTTAATTCATCATTCTCTACATTTAGTTCATCATACTCTACATTTAGTTAATCATTCTCTACATTTAGTTCATCATACTCTACATTTAGTTCATCGTTCTCTACATTTAGTTCATCGTCTTCTAAATTATCATAATTTTTCCCTTCTGCATCAATCCAAGGTTTCAAATTGTGTACTGCCCATATTCCTTCATACGGTTTTTGTGTTTTCTGAAAATTTTCTACGTCTCTTATCAGATATCTATCATTGCCTATATCTTTTGAAATTGCATAAGGCCCTTTAAACCTCGGGATTAACTTACTAGACGCTCCACTAATAGAATTAAAATTTTTCAACATAACATAATCTCCTACTTTATATTTATGTGGTTCTCTTCGTTTAGCATTTACATATTTTTTATTATATTCCTGTGCTTTTATTTGTACTGCTCCGGCTTCCCCTCTAATTGCATGTAAATTTATCTCTTTCTCGATTTGTTCGCTCTCGATTATATTTTCTTTTAAGTTATCAATTACTTTCCCTTTTTGTTGTATCCCAAATAACATTCTACTCGGATATTCCTTTATGCTTTTATGAACTACATTATTCATTGAAAATTCTACATCAGACAGTACTTTATACCACTGTTCGTTCTCTTCTGAATTTATCAGTTTGCTTATCATCGGTCCCAGTTCTCTATTTGTTCTTTCTACCTGGCCATTTGCTTGCGGTGACCCTGTCGCGACCTTTAAGTGCTCAATGTTGTTTTCCGAAACAAAATTCTGAAACTCTTGTGATGTAAAACACGTTCCTCTGTCTGAAATCAGAGTCTTTGGTCTACTATATGCTCTAAAATAATCGTATAATGCCTCTATTGCTTCTCTTGATTTCGTAGTTTTTGTTGGATACAATCTTACAAATTTTGTAAAACCGTCTATGACTACCAGAATGTGTTTTTTTACAGCGTTTTTCGATTCTATTGGCCCATAATGATCTATGTGAACTACTTGAAAGGGCAAAGTTCCCTTTGGTATTGAGTGGAGAAAACCTTCTTGTTTCGTATTCTTAGCCGCAAATGAAATACATTTCAGACAATTTCTAATATGTTCCTCTAATTTCCTTCGCATATTCGGAAACCAATAACTTTTACTTATGATATTTGCCACTTTTTCCCTTCCCCAATGTCCCATTTCATTATGGTATTTAAAAAAAATATGAGTTTCCATTGCTTCGGGTACATAGAATAGTAAGTTATCTTTGCTCTTCCTATAAACAACTCCATTCCTCATTTCGTAAAAACTATGTTCCGTATCCTTCAACATCTCTCTTAATTTAACTATTTGTTTGTCCTTACTCTGACAAATAGGTAGATTATCCTCGAAAGTATTATCTTCTATAACCATAATCGTATTACACCTGCTTAATGCGTCGACATGTTGCATTCTTTTCCCTGATCTATGTTCCCATTGGCAATCATAATTTTCTAGCTCTAACGCCCATCTCGCTATTCTCGGATTTAGTTCTTTTTTGTTTAATGTCAATTTTAATGAGTTACAGTCAGTAACCACCTTAAAAGGAATGCCTTGAAGGTATATTCTAAAACGTTTTAATGCGTATATGACTGCCAATGTTTCTAACTCAAAACTATGATATCTAGACTCTGTTTCCGTTGTTCGTTCTGACATGTAAAAAATCGGATGGAACTTTCCGTCATTTTTCCTCTGTAATAATATCGCCCCAAATCCAATTGCACTTGCATCGCAATGTAGCTCCGTTTCATCATCTGGGTTATATATAGCTAAAATTGGTGTTTCTAACAATTTCCCCTTCAGTGTTTCAAAGGCATCCATTTCTTTTACTCCGAACATGAATTTTTTGTCCTTTTTCGTCAAATCGTGCAGTGGCTTTGCCATCAATGAGAAGTCTTTGATAAATCTCCGAAAATAGGAACACATTCCTAGAAAACTCTGAACGTCTTTTACTTTAGTGGGAATTGGAAAATCATTTATTGCCCGAATTCCCTCTTCATTTTCCTGTATACCTCTTTCTGAAATAACATACCCTAAATATGTAACTTTGTTTTCTAAAAAACTGCACTTATCCATTCTCAACTCCAGTTTGTTTTCTATTAAAAGTTTAAAGACCTCTTCCAAAATTTGTATATGTTCTTCGTATTCTCTCGTAGCAATCATTATGTCGTCCAAATATACTATAACCTTTCCTTCTTTAATCATTCTCTCAAACACTTTGTTTATAAACCGCTGGAATATAAATGGTGCATTTGTTAAACCAAATGGCATTCTTAAATACTCGAACTGTCCCAGTGGTGTTATGAAAGCAGTATACTTAATTGAGTCCGGATGCATGTATACATGATTATAACTATTTTTCAGATCTAACTTCGTAAATATCTTTTTGTTAACCAGTCCATCTAGCAAATCATCTATCAATGGTATCGGATATTTTATTTTTGTAGTCACTTTGTTAAGACGTCTATAGTCTACACACATTCTCAAACCACCCGTTTTTTTCTTAACCAATACTATTGGGGACGCATATTTCGATTCACTAACCCGTATAATACCATTCTCTAAACCTTCATCGATAATCTTTTGAACGCTAGCTTTTTCAGCATAAGACAATCTTCTAGGAGCACTACTAAATGCCTTGCTATCCTCAACATCTAGTTGCATTTCACTTTTTAGTTTCGGTTCAATCGGCCTTATGCAATTTATATAACCACTCTCAATAAGATTGATTAACCTTATTCTTTGTTTGTAGTTGACAAATTCTCCAATACTATATTCATTTTCCTGATTTGGACTATCCAATTCAATTGCTAATATTTGATTCTCAAAATTATTTTCTTCTGTTATTATTCCAATATTTTGTTTCCGACTTTTTTCCGAACATTTCCCTTGCCTTACACTATTAACTTTTAAATTCATTTCATTGTTTTCATTTGGTTCATTGCTTTTCGTTTCGACACAAGCATTTTCAGTTCTTTTTTCAATAGTCAGTTTCATATTACATTCTTTTAAAAAATCTCTACCCAAAATAATTGAAAAACCCATAGATTCGTTATCAACTACCATTAAATCGCATACAACTTCTTTATTTGAAAAACAAATTAAACATTTCACACTTCCAAGAATTTTAAGTTTGCTTTTATTTATTCCAACAAAACTTCTATTTACTTCATTTAATTGTATCTGAACTGGAACGTATGCTCTTCTTATTAAACTGATGGGGCTTCCTGAATCTAAGAGTGTTTCTATAAAAATGGGTTTATAATGAGTGTCAGATAAAAATATTACTTTCATATAGCTTACATATTCATTTTGTACATCACGCTTTTTATACTGCTCACAGTCCTTTGCTTGATGTCCAGCTCTTCCGCAAGCGAAGCACGTTCCCATCTCTCGTTTTGGTTTTCGGCACTCACTAGCTATGTGCCCCATGCTGTTACAGTTGTAGCACTTAACATTGCGTCTTTGAGTTTTTTCCCCCAGCTTCTGTTCCTGTGTGTCCCGTCGTATGGCTGGCATCTTTTGAATCTCGACACCGTTGAATGCTTCCAAAATTTCAGTCTTCGTCGAAAATTTCTGCAGTTTCGCCATATTCCGAAGGTTTATATCCGGAATTCCCGCTATCATGTATTCAATTAATTCGTCTTCCTCCAAGTCGATTTCATTTCCCAGCGATTCCATTTCGTGAAAATATTCGTCGAAGTGTTGTCCTCTTTTCCAAGTGCATACCTGGAGTTTCTGCCTCGTTATTAGTTTCGATCCTTTTTTCTCAAAATTTTTGGCCATTTCATTTAACAGAAAATCGACGGATTCTGCCATTAACGTAGGGTTGGCAGTCAGCCATTCCCATGCTTTGCCTTTAACTTTGTTAAAAATCACTGCTCGCATCATATCGTCATCAACATTGTAAATTTTCCGAACACTGTTAATCATTGTGCGCCAGCCAGCGAATTTATTGTCCCCTTCAAACACGTGTATCATTTCTTTTAACATTTCCAGTGATATTTTGTTTTTAGCACTTTCTACATATTTCTTTTGCATTTTCATATCGGTCAGTTGCATTTCCAGTTGTCGAATCTTCTCATCCTTCTTAAACATTTCAAACTTTTGTAGAATTACATCCAAGTCGTCATCTTTCCCATTTCTATTCAGCTTCGCGTTCTCATCTTGATTTTCTTTGTTCTGTTGCTTTACGTTTTCATTTCCATTTCCTTCGTCGGTTTCCTTTGCGTTGTCCTCTTCTTTCTCACTATCGTTTGCCTTTTCGTTGTCATTTATTTTTTCATTGTCATTTTTCCTTGCATCTTCATCTCTCTTTTCATTGTCGTTTTTGGTCAAATCAGCATTTTCCTCAGAATTTTCCATTTCGTAGACTTTACAATTACTTTTCAACTTTAATAAGCTCTGCTCTATTCGTTGTTTTCCCACTCTTTGCAGTCTCCAGATTAGTACACTCCTGGTGCCCGACGTGTCCAAATTATTTACAGAGCACAGAAATTGTAGTTCTTTTTTAATTAGGTTCTTTATGTTTCTTGCCGGCATGTATGTGCATACATGTGTATGTACATATGTACATATATCCACTCCACTCTTCAATGTCGGTCTATTTGGCAATTACGGCCCAATTTATAAGGCGTGTTCAAAACCACTTCTGAATATTATAGGTCGGTATTTATATATATGTTTTACTTTATTTCCGCAGTCTTATTGTCGTAGTCTTTACAAAATCAACTTCCCATACATTGCCAACCGGAAGTAGTAGTAATCGCAGATCTTACTTTTCGATATCTCTCTTTCTTAACCAATTGTATCGATCCTTATATTCTAATACAATGTTCACACTATCGTTATGTTACAATGTTTTTACTATGTACAATAAGGTTATTCTACTATGTTCCTACGCTATGTACAATAAGGTATTTCTACTATTATCCTACAATATTAAAAGACATGATATAAAGATTATTATGATATATAGAATGAATTGAAAAAATAAAGATGGGAAAATACTGATAAATATATATGTTGAAATATATCATTGTGAAAGTAAAGTTGGAAAATATATAATAATATCATGTTTAATATTATTGATTCTTCTCATAATGTATATTTGTTTATATACTAACATATCTGCATAAAACATTTTATATATAGAAAAATGCCATGAACTGATTATATATTGAAATAAAATAAACATTGAGAATATCAAGTTGAAAAGATAAAGTCCATTTTCTGGGCTTAGAAAATATATGAAATTAACATGTTTTATATATGTATAACAATATAACATTAAGGAAGAACTTCATATTAAAAGACATGATATAAAGATTATTATGATATATAGAATGAATTGAGAAAATAAAGATGGGAAATTACTGATAAATATATATGTTGAAATATAACATTGTGAAAGTAAAGTTGGAAAATATATAAAAATATCATGTTTAATATTATTGATTCTTCTCATAATGTATATTTGTTTATATACTAACATATCTGCATAAAACATTTTATATATAGAAAATGCCATGAACTGATTATATATTGAAATAAAATAAACATTGAGAATATCAAGTTGAAAAGATAAAGTCCATTTCTTGGACTTTGAAAATATATGAAATTAACATGTTTGATATATAACAATATAACATTAAGAAAGCACTCCATATCAAAATATATGATATAAAGATTACTATGAATATATAGAATATATTGAGAAAATAAAGATGGGAAATTACTGATAAATATATATGTTGAAATATATCATTGTGAAAGTAAAGTTGGAAAATATATGAAAATATCATATTTAATATAATTGATTCTTCTCATAATGTATATTTGATTATATACTAACATATCTGGAAAAAAAATTTAATATAGAAAAATGCCATGAACTGATTATATATTGAAATAAAATAAACATTGAGAATATCAAGTTGAAAAGATAAAGTCCATTTCTTGGACTTTAAAAATATATAAAATTAACATGTTTGATATACTTATAACAATATAACATTAAGGAAGAACTCCATTTTAAAAGACATGATATAAAGATTATTATTATTATATAGAATATATTGAGAAAATAAAGATGGAAAATTACTGATAAATATATATGTTGAAATATATCATTGTGAAAGTAAAATTGGAAAATATATGAAAATATCATGTTTAATATTATTGTTTCTTCTCATAATGTATATTTGATTATATACTAACATATCTGGAAAAAACTTTTTATATAGAAAAAAGCCAAAATATATTGAAATAAAATAAACATTGAGAATATCAAGTTGAAAAGATAAAGTCCATTTCTTGGACTTTGAAAATATATGAAATTAACATATTTGATATACTTATAACAATATAACATTAAGGAAGAACTCCATATTAAACGACATGATATATGTAAAGATTACTATGAATATATAGAATATATTGAGAAAATAAAGATGGGAAATTACTGATAAATATATATGTTGAAATATATCATTGTGAAAGTAAAGTTGGAAAATATATGAAAATATCATATTTAATATAATTGATTCTTCTCATAATGTATATTTGATTATATACTAACATATCTGGAAAAAAAATTTAATATAGAAAAAAGCCATGAACTGATTATATATTGAAATAAAATAAACATTGAGAATATCAAGTAGAAAAGATAAAGTCAATTTCTTGGACTTCGAAAATATTTGAAATTAACATGTTTGATATATAACAATATAACATTAAGGAAGAAATCCATATTAAAAGACATGATATAAAGATTATTATGAATGTTTGAGCATCACTATATGTATGAGCATCACTCTTACCCTAATGTTATTTAGAGAGCTTAATGTTACCCAGAACTTTATTTTTTATGATGCACGATTACTGTAATGTAAATGAGCTTGCACGCTCATATTGAAGTTCGAAACTACATGGAGTAGAGTTGAAAATAGATCTTTGTCAAGCACAGACCTACCAGTCTTTTATTTGATCTGCTCTCTTCTTGGATTGGGTCTGCACAAGGGCAGACAGCATCAATTCGCTCTGCATCGCAACCAGGAGCGAACATTTGGCGACCGTGACAGGACCTGCAGTCCTGAAATTGATTGGAATCAGTGGATCACAAGGGATCCGTTGATAGTAGCCACATCGTTAGGCAAATCTGGATTGAAACCACAGCCCACATAACCTCACTTCTCGTAGCCACATATTGGAAAGGGTGCTAAAATCGTAAGCTTACCCGACCAAAGTAAGTCGCAATTAAAATCAAGATCATTTGGACATCAAAGGCTAAAAGAGTTAATATCTATATTGGAAACAGTTTTCTCAACACGTGCAGAAAGTGAGTGAGTAATTCGCTTAAAGCTCAAGGTGCTTTCGTTGAAGCTGAGCTTTACTCTAAAATAGCTCAAACAGTCTGTGTTAAACAAGACACTCAACCGTGGTGTTACGTAACTACTATCACTACATTCTGCGTACCATCTGCATTGGATTTAATTATACTACGATTATGACAAGACCGTTAGTCGAGGAGCAGCTGGTTGGCCTGCGACGCAAGCGAACCATTCTTGAACAGAATTTTCAAAGCAGCAAAGAACGCGCTCTAGCTGCCACTGCCAATGATGTAAGCACCGCGGAATGTAGATTGCAAATTTTAGAATCACACTATAGGCAACTGTCGCAAATTCAACTACAAATCGAGGAGTTGGATCCCACGGAGGATTCTCGACGTCATCACGAAGAAGAATATATTCTTAGCAAAGCAACACTCTTAAAAAGAATAGATTCTAATAAGCCACATCGATCGGACGATAGCAGTTTGATAAAATCTTCCTGCACAGGCAGCAGTGGTCATAGTCGTCTTCCTGCTCTTAAATTGCCAAAGTTTGATGGGAAATACAGCGATTATAAACGCCTTATTTCTGCTTTTAATCATATGGTACATGAAGTTGTTTCCATTACCGAAGTAGACAAATTTACTTATCTTCTTAGTTGCCTATCTGGTCCAGCACTTAGTGTGGTGTCCGCGTTTCAAGTGTCAGACGCAAATTATTCAAAGGCACTAAATCAGCTACAGGAGCGTTATGATAAAAAGGTACTAATACTTATTGAGCATGTCACAAGTGTATTTAGCATTCCTCACATGAAAAGGTCTGACCCGAGTTCCCTTCGGCAAATCCTCGATACAGTCTCAGCACTTCTTGGTTCTCTTCTTTCTCTTGGCACTGAGAAAGATATTCTTAGTGCTATTATAATTCATCTCGTGTTGCAAAGGGTAGATTCTGACTCGAAACAAGCATATGACCAAGTGCAGGAGTATGGAAACCTTCCTAAAAACCTTGCTATAATATCCTGAGCAGGCATTGTCAATTCCTAGAGTGCCATGTAAAACCTACGATCGAATGAAAACCGTATGAAAAGCGTTTGGAGAAACCCAATAGTACAAGAAGAGCATTCATAGCCGCCAAACGAAGTTGTTCGAAATGTAACTCAAGTGACCATACCTTAGGATCATGTCCATTGTTTTTATCACTCTCGTTCGAAAAGCGACATGGCTGGGCAAAGCAGGCTTCACTATGCCTAAATTGTTTACATAAGGGTCACATTGCTGCAGATTGTTCATCCAAGTTCCGTTGTAAAACATGCCACGGATTACATCACTCCTCTTTGCATCGCCCAGCCGAGCCCAAGACAGCCATTCAAGAAAGTGAAGATCAGCAGGATCCTCAAGCGAATTCTTCATCCCGATTCTATCGTTTCTTGCTCGTAACTCTAAACGATCTCTGATCCCAACGGCTCTAATTCTAATACGGGATAAGTGCGGCGTATTTCACATAGCCAGAGCGCTGCTAGACTCAGGGTCAGAAGTTAATTTTATCACGGAAACGTTAGCAAAAACTCTTCAGCTTCCATTCAAGCGACAGCATTTTGAAGTATCAGGAATTGGAAACATTCGAGAACAGCTGAAGTTTTCTTTAGAAGCAACAATCAGGTCCCGTTTATCATCAGAGGAATGGACCCTACAATTCTCGATTACGAAATCTATAGCTCAGCAGCAGCCTCAGCGCTGCATAGATACATCACACTGGTCTATACCTGAAGGCATCGATTTAGCTGACCCACATTTCTTTAAACCTTCAAAAATTGACATTTTAATTAGCACAGAGGAGTTCTTTGATTTTCTCACTGCCCAAAAATGGTCTTTGGGTCCTGGTTTGCCTTGTCTACTAAATTCCTCACTTGGCTGGATTCTTGGAGGAAAAATCGAAAGGAGCTGTAAGCAAGATGCAATGGTGCAGGCAGTCTCATGCAATGTCGTGCAGACACAGGATCTCAACGATGATTTAGCACGATTTTGGAAAATTGAATCCTTTGAAGAGTTAGGGAAATCAATTTTCACTCGTGAAGAAGAAGAGTGCGTTCAACATTTCTTCAAGAACGCTGATAGGCTCGACTCCGGCCGAGTCCAAGTCAGGATTCCATTCGCTCAATCCCCAACTTGTCTAGGTATGTAATTCAACGCTTACCTGAACAAAAGAGGATGTACGTCGAATTTATGACCGAATATATAGATCTTGGTCACATGGAACTCCCAGATAATGTAAACATAATTGAACCTCATTATGTCATTCCGCATCATGCCGTGTTGCGACCAGAAAGCTCGACAACTAAACTGCGTGTTGTCTTTGATGCATCAGCGAAAACATCTTCAAATATCTCCTTAAACGACATATTAATGGTGGGACCCATAATTCAACAGAGTCTCATACTTACGCTGCTAACATTTCGATTGTACAAATTCGTTTTCACAGCCGACATAACAAAAATGTATAGGCAATTCATCGTCGACCCTCGCGATCGTAACTTCCAGCACATTGTTTGGAGGAACTCTGTGGAAAGGCCTTTACAATTATTTCGATTAAAGACTGTAACATATGGTCTAGCAAGCGCCCCGTTTTTGGCCATTCAAAGTCATACGCCAAAGCGTATGAGAAAGAACTTCCAATCGGTTCTAACACGTTGCAAAACGCCATGTACGTGGACGATCTACTTACTGGAGCCGATAGCTTGGAGGAATGGGACATCAAGATGGTCCAAACCAAAGAAATTCTCGCACGTGCGGGCTTAGAGCTTTCAAAGTGGAATTTTAGCGGCGACAGTAAATGTCTCGGAGAATACCAATTTAAATTGGATGACAAGGAAGTAACAAAAGCATTGGGAATATCTTGGAAGCCGCAATCGGATATGTTTTGCTTTCGCTATGATTTGCCAAAATTTAAAGCCACCACAAAGAGACAAATTGTTTCTATTATTGCACGCTTGTATGACCCCCTTGGACTTCTAAGTCCTATCATCATAAGCTGCAAAATGTTTGTTCAGGTCCTTTGGAGGACTAGTGTTGATTGGGATGATCAAAAGCCTTCGTCGCTGCAAGAAAGCTGGGATATAATCGAACCCGACTTACAAAAAATAACCGAACTCGAAATCCCACGATTTATACATTTTTCCCCCAGCATGGAGTGCGAGATACATGGGTTTGCAGACGCCTCAGAGCGTGCTTACGGGTGTTGCATTTATCTACGATCATGCCAAGAAGGAAAGGTTTCATCACATTTAGTCCTTGCGAAATCAAAGGTAGCGCCGATTCAAACGATCTGTCTTCCTAGATTGGAGCTGTGCGCAGCCTTGCTTCTCTGCGAAACTTGGAATAAGGTCAAACACAAGTTCGGAATCATTACCAAAAGAGCTACATTCTGGTCAGACTCAACAATTGTTTTACACTGGCTAGCAATGCACGCAACCCAGCTGAAATGTTTCGTAGCCAATCGGGTATCCGCAATCCAAAACATGTCTGCCAACATTAAGTGGCGCCACGTTCCAGGAAAGGAGAATCCGGCGGACATCGTCTCCCGAGGCTGCGCAGCCAAAGATCTGCAAGAAACCATCTGGTTTAATGGGCCTGTGTTTCTTGAAGGCAATGAAACGACTTGGCCAAAGGACAAAATAAATGCTAATTTAGCAGATAACACATTGAAGCTTCGCAAAGCAGCAACATTTACATGTACCGGCAGTTCCTTCGAGGAAACTATCATTGACCAACTTATCAGCAGAATATCGTCATATAATCGAATTATTCGGATCGTTGCCTACATACGTAGAGTATTTAACAAAGTTCCTGTTTGCAAGGACTTGCTCGTCTCACAGACAAAAGAATTGGAAGCCGATGAAATTATTAGGTCATTCGTACTCATTGTCGCCAGTATTCAAAGCCAAAGTTTTGCAAAGGAATTAGTTGATTTGCAAAAGGGAAATCGCCTCTGTTCTCCTATTCGAAATTTAACTCCATTTTTGACCGAGGCAGATATTGGAAATCGAAGTGTTACGGTGATTCGTGTCGGCGGTCGCCTAGCAAGGGCACCAATTTCAGTCGACGCTAAATTCCCATTGCTTCTTCCCAGGGATCACACATTCACCTATAAGTATGTGGATCATCTTCACAGAATGAACATGCATGCAGGACCCAAGGCGCTTATAGGACTACTACGACTTCAAATATGGATAACAAATGATCGTCGCCTGGCCACCAAAGTAGTAAAATCCTGCGTTCATTGTTACAAGCCATTACAAGCCAAAGCTTATGCAACAAATAATGGGATCTTTGCCAGCGGAAAGACTGACTTTAAGTAAGCCGTTCGCCACCTGTGGAGTCGATTTATGCGGTCCATTTACTACCACTTACCGAATTCGAGCAAAAGTGCCATACAAAACGTATATGGCCGTTTTCATCTGCTTTGCTACTAAAGCTGTTCATGTTGAACTAGTTTCAGACCTCTCCACTAATACCTTTATTTTATGTTTAAAGCGATTTATTGGACGCAGGGGCCTTCCGGAAAGCATTTGGTGCGACAACGCCACTAATTTCGTTGGTACCCGATCACAATTGGACGAATTCAGGAAGCAGCTCTTCAATCAACAGTCTCTAAAGGATCTCCGGACATTCACCGCATCAACTGGAGTATTGTTTCATTTCATCCCCCCTCGTGCGCCGCACTTCGGCGGTCTATGGGAAGCCGCGGTGAAATCAATGAAACATTTGCTAATAAAAAACATAGGCCAGTCTGGTCTTACTTACGAGGAGCTTCAAACTGTTGCCATCGAGGTTGAAGCAGTGCTTAATTCAAGACCATTGGCACCACTCTCCGAGGATCCTAATGACGGAGAAGCACTAACCCCATCTCATTTCTTAATAGGTTCTTCTCTCAAGGCGCTTCCAGAACCGTGTGTAGAGGATCGTAATCCTAGTTGCCTGACCCGCTGGCAACGTGTTTCCTACCTTAAACAGCAATTATGGGATCTCTGGCGAAGGGACTACCTTCATACTTTACAAATACGAAGCAAATGGTTGACTCCGCAAGCAAACATCACGCTTGGTCAAATGGTTATCATTCACGAAGATAATACACCACCACAGCAGTGGCTTCTCGGCCAAATCGTCAACACGTGCGCTGGAGCTGACGGAAGAGTCAGAGTTGTCGATATCAAAACCACGAAGGGAATTACCCGCCGACCCATATGTAAGATTACGCCACTTCCGGTATAAGGATTCTTGCAAGGACCACAGTCCTTCCAACGGTGGAAGTATGTTTGAGCATCACTATATGTATGAGCATCACTCTTACCCTAATGTTATTTAGAGAGCTTAATGTTACCCAGAACTGTATTTTTTATAATGCACTATTACTGTAATGTAAATGAGCTTGCACGCCCATATTGAAGTTCGAAACTACATGGAGTAGAGTTGAAAATAGATCTTTGTCAAGCAAAGACCTACGAGTCTTTTATTTGATCTGCTCTCTTCTTGGATTGGGTCTGCACAAGGGCAGACAGCATCAATTCGCTCTGCATCGCAACCAGGAGCGAACATATATAGAATATATTGAGAAAATAAAGATGGAAAATTACTGATAAATATATATGTTGAAATATATCATTGTGAAAGTAAAATTGGAAAATATATGAAAATATCATGTTTAATATTATTGATTCTTCTCATAATGTATATTTGATTATATACTAACATATGTGGAAAAATCTTTTTTTATAGAAAAATGTCATGAACTGATTATATATTGAATTAAAATAAACATTGAGAATATCAAGTAGAAAAGATAAAGTCCATTTCTTGGACTTCGAAAATATATGAAATTAACATGTTTGATATATAACAATATAACATTAAGGAAGAAATCCATATTAAAAGACATGATATAAAGATTATTATGAATATATAGAATATATTCATAAAGATGGGAAATTACTGATAAATATATATGTTGAAATATATCATTGTGAAAGTAAAGTTGGAAAATATATGAATATATCATGTTTAATATTATTGATTCTTCTCATAATGTATATTTGATTATATACTAACATATCTGGAAAAAAACTTTTTATATAGAAAAAAGCCATGAACTGATTATATATTGAAATAAAATAAACATTGAGAATATCAAGTTGAAAAGATAAAGTCCATTTCTTGGACTTTGAAAATATATAAAATTAACATGTTTGATATACTTATAACAATACAACATTAAGGAAGAACTCCATATTAAATGACATGATATAAAGATTACTATGAATATATAGAATATATTGAGAAAATAAAGATGGAAAATTACTGATAAATATATATGGTCAAGGGTACAGTCGGTAACGTTACATTCTTACGCACATTTTTGGCTATATCTCAGAAAAAATAATTAAAATGCATAATGTCTTATATGCATCTGAAAGTACTCTTAGAGACTTACATTTCGTGGGTTCAAAGTTTATCTTGATCTCTCTTGCCTTCGGAGTAATCAGCTTTCAAAGTGTGGTCGGTAACGTTACTTTTTTTGGAAGTGACTTCTGAGGTTAGTGCACAAATGCTTTATTATTAGTGAATGTAGCTGCACATATTTTTGATTATAAGCATTTTTTGAAAGATAAGGAATGAAAGAAAAGATATAACTATCTGATTAGCCGAAAAATTTATTTTTTCGTGCCTTTACGAGCCTAAAACCAAATTCGGTAACGTTACACAAAAAGTTGGTAACGTTACACGTACGAAATTCTGAGAAATTTTGACGAAAATAAAGCAAAAAAACACTCTAATTTTATTAATAAGTTTAAATAAGCAAAAATATAGTAAACTTTATTGCGTTTTTGGTTTTCAGCTGATTAAATAGTCACTTTGAGTGGCTTAATAGTGATATTTCTTAAATATGTTTTGAGGTTTCAGAAGTCACTAATTTTCCGTTCAATACTTGAATTTGATGGGCAGATGAAATACCAGAAATGTCCTTCGCACCGGCAAACACAGCAACAGAGTTCAACTCATTGTTGATTTGGTGAAATTCTACATCTGTGACTTCTTCGTGTGCTTCAATTCGTTTGAGACAAATACTTTCGATTGAAACAATTCGGTATGGTACAAAGCGCTCGTAAAGATTGTTAACTGACGTTGATTCTAGTGGGCACTTTGTACTTCATCCTGGTCCTCACAAACAAAGTTTTCGGCGAAATCCACTTGTATCAATGCCTCATCGACAAATTCGATATTGGAGGCCCGTGGAAGATCGTGAAGGATGAATATTTCAGCTTGTGCACGTTTGACAAAACAGTGTTTGAGAAAATGGGACGATATGGCAGCAAGATGTGCGATGAGCTCTGATAAAACACAGCCCTCTGTAAATATACAATGAATTCATCAAAAATGGTCGGTAACGTTACACATGTTTTCAGTCATTTATTCCACCATGGTACTATTTTTGATTAATTTCAATTTGGATTCTTAAAATACACTCTAAATACATACAAAAAATGTATATCATCAAATTGGTTGAGTTGCTTAAATATGTGTAAAAAAACTTTTTCTAAATTTTTGTCGGTAACGTTACTCCCAAAAAGCGGTACATTGAAATGTTGTTAAATAAGACCACGGATAATATTTTTGTTCGAAATTTTGATATAGTTCGTTGCTTTAGAGTATATTACACTGAATTTAATCAATATTGCATCATAAAAAGTTGAATAAAATGTAAATTTTTACCTTTTTCTGAGGCTCTGTTAATTTTTCCATATTCGACACACAGTAAGAACAAATGAATGAGTTGCGAAATTTCAAACCAAAGAAACATTTCTTTGTGTGACCCGATGCTATGGACAATATTCTAACAGAATATCATAGCAAAAGCGGTAAATTCAAAAAAAAAAATTTGTTTGCTTGGTTTCGTTTAACGTACCCTTGACCATATGTTGAAATATATCATTGTGAAAGTAAAGTTGGAAAATATATGAAAATATCATATTTAATATAATTGATTCTTCTCATAATGTATATTTGATTATATACTAACATATCTGGGAAAAAAATTTAATATAGAAAAAAGCCATGAACTGATTATATATTGAAATAATATAAACATTGAGAATATCAAGTTGAAAAGATAAAGACCATTTCTTGGACTTTGAAAATATATGAAATTAACATGTTTGATATACTGATAACAATATAACATTAAGGAAGAACTCCATTATAAAAGACATGATATAAAGATTACTATGAATATATAGAATATATTGAGAAAATAAAGATGGAAAATTACTGATAAATATATATGTTTTTTTTTTAATTCGTTCTTTATTTATATGTGGGGGGGTATATTACAAGTGGGAGGGGTAGCGTATGGCTAGAAATAGGTACGTAACCTTCGCGGTACGGCCGCAAAGCAATGCTTCGCGAAGGCATGGACCCCATTAGCCTGCGGCGCTTCTCTTACGGCGTTCCTCTGCCCGAAGCATGGACATCACCGACGCTGCATAATTGCTTACCGCCTGCCAATTGGCATCGCTGGCAAGCATCAAGCCGATCAGATTGTCGGCCTCTATCTGGGCGCCTAGGATCTCCTCCAGTTGGCTCCTCTCGTACTCAAAACGTCCACAGAAGAACAGCACGTGCTCCGCGGTCTCCTCTGGGCCGTCGGTGCACCAAACGCAGGCAGCGCTGTCCTCATGTCCTCGCTTGTGGAGGTATCCTCGAAAGCAACCGTGTCCGCTCAAGACTTGGGTCAGGTGGAAATTTACCTGCCCATGCTTCCTTCCGACCCACGTATCTATCCTGGGGATGAGTCGATGGGTCCACCGCCCTTTGGTCGATGACTCCCAGCGGGATTGCCACTCCTGTAGGGTGCTGGCCTTTGCTTCGGCGCGGACTAGCTTCTTCTCAGCAGCGGGGAGGGCTCTTCCGTGGAGCCGCCCAAAAATGGTGGCCTGTTCTTTGGCCAGGAGATCCAATGGGGGGGTCCCGGCTAAGACCAGCGCCGCCTGCTCAGACACCGTGCGGAACGCGCTGCAAATTCTCAGAGCGGCGAGCCGGTGCGTGGAGTTCATGCCCCGGCAGTACGAGGGCGTCGCCATTGCGTGCGCCCAGACAGGGGCCGCGTATAGCAGGGTTGCTCTCGTCACACTAGTCAGGAGCAGTCTGCTACATTGCTTGGGACCACGGCGGTTCATCATGATCCGGGAAAGGGCCTGGAGTTATGTGGCCGCCTTGGACCTGGCATACGCTAGGTGCTCGCGAAACGAGAGTCTCGTGTCCAGCATTACACCCAGGTATTTTATGGCTCTCGTGGAAGTGATCGTAGCACCCCCGACCCTGATGGATGCGGTCTCGACCTTTTTCCGGCTGCTGATTAGGACGGCTTCGGTTTTTTGGGGCGCTAGTTGCAGACCGACTCTGGACAGCCACGAGCTGATGGCCTCGACGCACGAGTTGCAGGTAGCTTCGACACGTGGAAGTACCTTGCCAACCACCACCACCGCGATGTCGTCTGCGAAGCCCACGAGCTCGGACCGGCCGGGCAAGGGGAGGCGCAGGACTCCGTCGTACATCGCATTCCACAAGAGCGGTGCTAGTACGGATCCTTGTGGAACCCCGCAGGAGAGCTCCACCGTTTCCGCGCCGTCGGGAGTGGTAAATTCCAACGTGCGGTCCGTGAAATAGCTGCCCATAACTTTCAGGAGGTATGGGGGGACTCCGAAACTGGATAAAGCCTCCATGATGCAGCTCCATCTCGCCGTGTTGAAGGCGTTGCGGACATCCAGCGTGACGACTAGGCAGTACTCTTTTGAGCCGCCTTTCCACCTCTTGCCGGCTATCGCGGAGCTGGCAATGTCAACCACCTTAGCGATGGCATCCACTGTCGATTTCGCCTTCCGGAAGCCGAACTGGGCCTCCGAGAGGTCGCCAGCAACTCTGATCGCCTCTTCAAGGCGGGTGCCGATTAGGTGCTCCAGTACCTTACCCGCGCCATCAATAAGGCAAATAGGCCTAAAAGATGACGGGTCGTCCGGCGGTTTTCCGGGTTTCGGCAGCAGTACTAGCCTCTGCGACTTCCATCTAGGGGAGAAGGTGCCCTCGGCCAGGCAACTGCTGAACACCTCCGCGAACAGATCGGGCTGAAGGGACAGAGCGAGCTTCAAGGCCCTATTTGGGATGTTGTCGGGGCCTGCGGCCTTCGACGCTCTTACCCTGACCGCCGCCGTCCGTACCTCCAGCGCCGTTACCGGAGCGAATCCTGCCAGGGAGTCTCCGGCATTGGGGAACGGTGGCACGTCCATCCTAGGGAACAGGTGGTCCACTATGCGCTTGGTGAACTCCGTCGCGAGTGGGGCAAGCTGACCCGAGCAGTTAATGCGCTTAACTACCGTTTTGTAGGCGCTCCCCCACGGGTCGTGGTCCGCCGAGTCGCAGAGTTCCAGGAAGCAGTTAGATTTGCTCGTCCGGATAGCGGCCTTGAGCGCTCTACGGCAGGCCTGGTACTCCCGCCTTTTGTCTAGGTGGGAGGAGGTGCCATACGATCGCTGGTAACGTCGTCTGGCACGGACGCAGTCACTCCGGGCATCGGCTATCGCCCGGTTCCACCAGAACACCGGCTCGTGATGGCGACTGTGGGGTCTCCTGACCTGCATGCAGCTGTCGCACACTGCCTTGAGCTGCCTCATGGCTTCCTCTGCCATCTGCGAAGCGCCCCCAGATACCTCCAGGCTCTCCATTCCGGTTGCAAACAGCTGGACATCCAAAGAGTCCGCCCTGTAGCTCGCCTGTTGCGGGTGGGACCGTGTAGCCAACGGCAGGCGGGTGGCCAAGGTCGTGAAGATGGCGGCATGATCGCTGGCTGTGTAAACCTCGCTGAGATCCCATAGGCACTGCGAGGCTTTTGAGCCGCTCACGAATGTGAGGTCGACCACTGAGCCGGCACCGGCCCAGGAGAACGTTCGTTGCCCCCCCGTGTTTAAAAGCGCAATGTCGAGCATCGCTATGGCTTCCAGCAGAGATCTGCCTCTGGCGTTGGTGTATGCGCTGCCCCAGTCCACCGCCCAGGCATTAAAGTCGCCCGCAATCAGAACGGGAAACCTGCCCCTTGCATCGGCTGCCAAGCGGTCCACGCTGTCGCAGAAAGCTTCCAACGAGAGGCTCGGAGCAAGGTAGACGCTATATATCCACCAGCTGCCTACCTTCGCCCGGATAAACCCGTTTGAAGCGTACACCTCGGACAGTCGTACAGCACCTACGCCGCACGTCCAAAGGGCGGCTTTCCCCGAGCTGTCGGTGATAAATATATATGTTGAAATATATCATTGTGAAAGTAAAGTTGGAAAATATATGAATATATCATGTTTAATATTATTGATTCTTCTCATAATGTATATTTGATTATATACTAACATATCTGGAAAAAAACTTTTTATATAGAAAAAAGCCATGAACTAATTATATATTGAAATAAAATAAACATTGAGAATATCAAGTTCAAAAGATAAAGTCCATTTCTTGAACTTTGAAAATATATGAAATTAACATGTTTGATATACTGATAACAATATAACATTAAGGAAGAACTCCATTATAAAAGACATGATATAAAGATTACTATGAATATATAGAATATATTGAGAAAATAAAGATGGAAAATTACTGATAAATATATATGTTTTTTTTTTTTTTTTTAATTCGTTCTTTATTTATATGTGGGGGGGGTATATTACAAGTGGGAGGGGTAGCGTATGGCTAGAAATAGGGACGTAACCTTCGCGGTACGGCCGCAAAGCAATGCTTCGCGAAGGCATGGACCCCATTAGCCTGCGGCGCTTCTCTTACGGCGTTCCTCTGCCCGAAGCATGGACATCACCGACGCTGCATAATTGCTTACCGCCTGCCAATTGGCATCGCTGGCAAGCATCAAGCCGATCAGATTGTCGGCCTCTATCTGGGCGCCTAGGATATCCTCCAGTTGGCTCCTCTCGTACTCAAAACGTCCACAGAAGAACAGCACGTGCTCCGCGGTCTCCTCTGGGCCGTCGGTGCACCAAACGCAGGCAGCGCTGTCCTCATGTCCTCGCTTGTGGAGGTATCCTCGAAAGCAACCGTGTCCGCTCAAGACTTGGGTCAGGTGGAAATTTACCTGCCCATGCTTCCTTCCGACCCACGTATCTATCCTGGGGATGAGTCGATGGGTCCACCGCCCTTGGTCGATGACTCCCAGCGGGATTGCCACTCCTGTAGGGTGCTGGCCTTTGCTTCGGCGCGGACTAGCTTCTTCTCAGCAGCGGGGAGGGCTCTTCCGTGGAGCCGCCGAAAAATGGTGGCCTGTTCTTTGGCCAGGAGATCCAATGGGGGGGTCCCGGCTAAGACCAGCGCCGCCTGCTCAGACACCGTGCGGAACGCGCTGAAAATTTTCAGAGCGGCGAGCCGGTGCGTGGAGTTCATGCCCCGGCAGTACGAGGGCGTCGCCATTGCGTGCGCCCAGACAGGGGCCGCGTATAGCAGGGTTGCTCTCGTCACACTAGTCAGGAGCAGTCTGCTACATTGCTTGGGACCACGGCGGTTCATCATGATCCGGGAAAGGGCCTGGAGTTATGTGGCCGCCTTGGAGCTGGCATACGCTAGGTGCTCGCGAAACGAGAGTCTCGTGTCCAGCATTACACCCAGGTATTTTATGGCTCTCGTGGAAGTGATCGTAGCACCCCGACCCTGATGGATGCGGTCTCGACCTTTTTCCGGCTGCTGATTAGGACGGCTTCGGTTTTTGGGGCGCTAGTTGCAGACCGACTCTGGACAGCCACGAGCTGATGGCCTCGACGCACGAGTTGCAGGTAGCTTCGACACGTGGAAGTACCTTGCCAACCACCACCACCGCGATGTCGTCTGCGAAGCCCACGAGCTCGGACCGGCCGGGCAAGGGGAGGCGCAGGACTCCGTCGTACATCGCATTCCACAAGAGCGGTGCTAGTACGGATCCTTGTGGAACCCCGCAGGAGAGCTCCACCGTTTCCGCGCCGTCGGGAGTGGTAAATTCCAACGTGCGGTCCGTGAAATAGCTGCCCATAACTTTCAGGAGGTATGGGGGGACTCCGAAACTGGATAAAGCCTCCATGATGCAGCTCCATCTCGCCGTGTTGAAGGCGTTGCGGACATCCAGCGTGACGACTAGGCAGTACTCTTTTGAGCCGCCTTTCCACCTCTTGCCGGCTATCGCGGAGCTGGCAATGTCAACCACCTTTGCGATGGCATCCACTGTCGATTTCGCCTTCCGGAAGCCGAACTGGGCCTCCGAGAGGTCGCCAGCAACTCTGATCGCCTCTTCAAGGCGGGTGCCGATTAGGTGCTCCAGTACCTTACCCGCGCCATCAATAAGGCAAATAGGCCTAAAAGATGACGGGTCGTCCGGCGGTTTTCCGGGTTTCGGCAGCAGTACTAGCCTCTGCGACTTCCATCTAGGGGAGAAGGTGCCCTCGGCCAGGCAACTGCTGAACACCTCCGCGAACAGATCGGGCTGAAGGGACAGAGCGAGCTTCAAGGCCCTATTTGGGATGTTGTCGGGGCCTGCGGCCTTCGACGCTCTTACCCTGACCGCCGCCGTCCGTACCTCCAGCGCCGTTACCGGAGCGAATCCTGCCAGGGAGTCTCCGGCATTGGGGAACGGTGGCACGTCCATCCTAGGGAACAGGTGGTCCACTATGCGCTTGGTGAACTCCGTCGCGAGTGGGGCAAGCTGACCCGAGCAGTTAATGCGCTTAACTACCGTTTTGTAGGCGCTCCCCCACGGGTCGTGGTCCGCCGAGTCGCAGAGTTCCAGGAAGCACTTAGATTTGCTCGTCCGGATAGAGGCCTTAAGCGCTCTACGGCAGGCCTGGTACTCCCGCCTTTTGTCCAGGTGGGAGGAGGTGCCATACGATCGCTGGTAACGTCGTCTGGCACGGACGCAGTCACTCCGGGCATCGGCTATCGCCCGGTTCCACCAGAACACCGGCTCGTGATGGCGACTGTGGGGTCTCCTGACCTGCATGCAGCTGTCGCACACTGCCTTGAGCTGCCTCATGGCTTCCTCTGCCATCTGCGAAGCGCCCCCAGATACCTCCAGGCTCTCCATTCCGGTTGCAAACAGCTGGACATCCAAAGAGTTCGCCCTGTAGCTCGCCTGTTGCGGGTGGGACCGTGTAGCCAACGGCAGGCGGGTGGCCAAGGTCGTGAAGATGGCGGCATGATCGCTGGCTGTGTAAACCTCGCTGAGATCCCATAGGCACTGCGAGGCTTTTGAGCCGCTCACGAATGTGAGGTCGACCACTGAGCCGGCACCGGCCCGGGAGAACGTTCGTTGCCCCCCCGTGTTTAAAAGCGCAATGTCGAGCATCGCTATGGCTTCCAGCAGAGATCTGCCTCTGGCGTTGGTGTATGCGCTGCCCCAGTCCACCGCCCAGGCATTAAAGTCGCCCGCAATCAGAACGGGAAACCTGCCCCTTGCATCGGCTGCCAAGCGGTCCACGCTGTCGCAGAAAGCTTCCAACGAGAGGCTCGGAGCAAGGTAGACGCTATATATCCACCAGCTGCCTACCTTCGCCCGGATAAACCCGTTTGAAGCGTACACCTCGGACAGTCGGGTGGCACCTACGCCGCACGTCCAAAGGGCGGCTTTCCCCGAGCTGTCGGTGATAAATATATATGTTGAAATATATCATTGTGAAAGTAAAGTTGGAAAATATATGAATATATCATGTTTAATATTATTGATTCT